>JANTPZ010095478.1:0-11474 GCA_025593235.1 Vachellia pachyceras | reverse complement strand
ATTAACAACTGAATGGTTAATATTTGTTCAAAATGAACATAATCTTCCCTTTGCAAAGAACATTTTTCAGGGAAGACCTAACTAGCTAACAGTTAGGAGGGGGGAAGCAGTTTTTTTGCATTACCAAAGCTGGATAATCAAAACATTTCTAATCAGAGGCTGCTTTATAGGCAAGTTTAAGTGATTTTGGTTGAATAATGAGCTCACTGGGTTCACTAAAAGAAGGTATGAATGACGTAGGGAATGGATAGAGAGATTGTGAAACTGGTTATGAAGCTAGTTGAGAGATATTTTCTGCAGAATCATTCAGCCATTTCACATAAGTTGAACTTTCACTTCCATACCTGAAAATCTCTCAAATCCTATTTTTATCTTTTTCAAGAATAAGCATGGGTTTCATTCAATGACTTCAAATTCTGCCAAGGAAAACGAGAGATACAGAAGAAGAAAATCATTACAACATGACAATGCTCCAGCTCAGCACAAACAAAATGAAAAACAATCTCTCTTGAAGAAAACAGCTTCCATTTTTTCTTTGTGAACATCCACTGCAGAAGCTCTTTTCTTTTTCCAATGTTCACATTTTGCTTCTTCCGATTGCAGATAACTAAGATTTCCTCTGTTAATAATTCTTCTGTTTGAAGCACGCCATGTACTTTGATGTTTGCTTTACAACGAGTTAAGAACTTGTTTACAGCACTTGGAAAAATTCAGTGAAAAGAATAGTTGCTACTTGCTACTGTGACATTAATTGGAAAGGAAGAACAAAGATAAAAATGAACCTTCAACTATTTAATATATGTATAAAAATGACTTGGACTAAACCACTACGAGGCTCAATCCGTAGGCCCATACGGAGACATGATCCAACTGAAGGTTCAACAGTAAAGCTTCAAGGGGCACGCGGAGGCTCCTCACCGAGTCAGATCCTTCTCACACATCCCTCATATTTTGGGCTAGACAGTTCGATTTATAGATCCAACGTCTACCCTGTCAATTTTCATATGCCATGAGATGGGATGGATGTGTGACGGTAAATGGAAGCCACTTATTTATTTTTGCCTTATCCACATTATAGACACTTGTTTATGCATTCTATTGCTCACTATCTTCTCTATCGCACCCTGCTAATCCAACTCATTCAATTTCTACTATATTTCAACAATTTTATTAATACAATTTTAAATATTTGTCTTACTGATTAGTTATTAAATTCTTCCTTTGCTATTGGTGACCCGAAATTCCTTTTTAATTAATCTTCTACTAAAATTTGCTCAAACACCTAGCAAGACTATCAGATTGAATTTCTCTTCATTTGCCTTTTCATCGGCAGAAAAAGCCAAAGGGAAGTTTAACAACAGTTTAAAAAATGACAGAGGGCTTAAACTTCACTGAAACCTTACCATATTCTCCGGTAGGGATAGTCACTAATTGGCTGAGGAAGAAAAAACTATAAAGTATCAAACTTTCACCACCATCACACGTTTACACTGGGCTCTGGGAAGAGATAAGATTATGGGGCTTCGTCCACGTGGCACTGCCATAGTGGTGGTAACGATAAGGCTAACATTCAAAAAACTTCCATTCTCGTGTGGTCATAATGCGAGTAATGTCATCGCCAACACTATCCAACCGTTAATGTTTTTGTAAATCAAGAGCCTCTCGTTTTCAAGCCATAGGATTGGAAACAGAGGATTTAAGCCATTATATATCCAGGCTCAAGCTGAAGCTTTTCCATCTCTCACTCTGTTTAATAGAGTACTAGTATAGTAAATAGTAGCAAGGAACAAAGGAGAAGGAGATGGCTTCCACTGTTCTCTCTTCCGCCGCAGTCGCCACCGTCACTCCCGCCCAGACCAACAAGGTCGCCGCCTTCACCGGACTCAAGGCCGGCGCTGGCTTGCCCGTGAGCAAGAAGACCAACACCGACATCACCTCCATTGCCAGCAATGGTGGCAGAGTAAGCTGCATGCTGGTAAGAACATCTCCACAATACACTTTAAATTGATTCATCTGTTGTTATAATTGAGGGGGAAAAACTAACACAAAAGTGTTTGTAAAAAAAAAGGTGTGGCCCACAGTTGGGTTGAAGAAGTTCGAGACTCTCTCCTACCTCCCACCTCTCTCCACTGAATCTTTGTTCAAGGAAGTTGAGTACCTTTTGAGAAAGGGATGGGTTCCTTGCTTGGAGTTCGAACTTGGCGTAAGTTTCTTGTTTCTCTGGTATTAATTTAGCTCATATTGAGATGAGAAAAACAGTTGGTCCTAATTTAGCTGATTTTGAAAATATAGTGAAGTTGAGCTAAAGAAGATGTATATTTAAAAATTTTACCTAACTTATGAAGACACATCCCCAAACAACACATACACCACCATATGCCCATATGCTTATTTGGGGGTTTCATGCGCAACCTCTTCCATTCAAGGAGTGTAGGTGCCAGTCGAGCTAAAGGCTCATGAAATAGATATATGTTGTTGTTATTAAGTTGGGCTAAAGAAGAAAAGTTAAATATGTCATTGCCGATGAGGAATATAAGTGAAAAGGAAACTGGGGTGTTGTGAATGTACAGAACGCATTCGTGTACCGTGAGAACCACAGGTCACCAGGGTACTATGATGGAAGATACTGGACAATGTGGAAGCTGCCCATGTTTGGGTGCACAGACCCAGCTCAGGTGATGAAGGAGCTCGAGGAGGTCAAGAAGGCACACCCTACTGCTCACGTCAGAATCATCGGATTCGACAATGTTCGCCAAGTGCAGTGCATCAGCTTCATCGCCTACAGGCCACCACCAAGCCCTTAAATTCTCTGAGTTGGTCTCTATGAAGCCAATTGTATCCTCCTTCCACTTTTGTTGGGTTTGGTCTATTTGAATTGTACTTAGTCATTGTAATAACGTTTTCCCTTTCATGTTAATGTTTTTCTTTTTTCCTTCTTTCGTGGTGACCATGTCATCCTATGTCTTTGTATCATGTATTTCGGATTTCCAGTTTAAATGAAAGTACAATACCTAATGAATAAGTATTTTCTCTCTTCCCCATTTGCTTCAGAATCCACATTTCTTAATGGATTCATGATTTTATTCTTATTCTTTGGACTATAAGAGGTAGCATGCGCCATTAGGCCTTAACGCCTTAAGGTTATGGATTTCAGATTCTATAATGTTCTTCATGGTATAAGACGTGGAAGTGTGGAACCATCATCAATATTTGAAGTTTGATTCTCTCTGTTTAACATCACCAAAAGAAAAAAAAAAGTTTTAAAGCTACAGACTTTAGAGGATGTTTGTTAATTATAACCTATGAAGACCAAACAAAAAGCATTAGTTGTCTTGGTCCTCCAAAACATGAAGAAAATAAAGCGCAAAACGCTCTGTGAAAAATTCTGAACAATATGATATACTTGGAAAGCTTTTGTTTGCTTCTTCAATACACCAATCAGGAACAAAAACACTTGAGAGTATGAATGTTTTGAACTTGAACTCAACTTTCTAGTCTCTAGCTAGAAACTAGAAAGATTCTGAACAAGTCAGATATACTTGGAAAGCTTTTTTCTTTATACTTGTTCAATGCACTTTTGGATGTTCATTATTCAAGAATTGGAATCCATTATCACAATTGAACATCATTTTCTCCTAGAATCATACCTTTTGGAAAGAATATTAAACAGTTAAAAACAAACACTGCTTGATTGGATTTAAGTCCTGTTAAAGAAGATCACAAAACCAAGGTCAAAGTATCAAAATGCCATAAATCTTCATGCTTTCTAGGGTCATTAGGACAGTTCATAAAGTCGTGAGCAATATGATTGTTCTTCTTAAAGGGCACCCTCTAGAGCAGACAGAGAGTTCAATGTGGCATGATCTATCATTAAATTATCAGAATCATCCATTATTGGTCAGATTGTTATCTTCTTGTTCTGAACATGTTTCTAATTGGTACTCACAGATTACCGGTTGATTGATCATTAATGACCCTGATAATGGATGTGACTTATTGTAAAATAACTAAATGGACAAAAAGTTTCTGTGAAAAGTAAAGCTAGAAGCCACACCAACATTGCATTTAATTTCAATGCCTTTGAGTTTCCATCAAGGCTTATAATTTGATCCTTTTGAAAGAAACATTTGTGGACAAGGCTGTGATAGGATAAAGAAACAGATAAGAAGTTTCTTTTCCTTCACAAAATACCCCCGGAATGCATTTAGCAATATGAAACTTGTAGGGCCCTTTCAAAGATGGCCGAGAGAGAGAGGTAAAAGAAAAAAAGAGGATTATGATTAAAGAAAAGCTTCAAAAGCAACACTCATTTGTTATTTACAGCCTTTCTATGATGAGACTATTTTCTTTAATTTCGTTCTAAAATTTTTTAATTTGAGAATTACAATATCTGGAGTTCTAAAATTTTGACAATAAAAATGTCTTTTATGGTAGTCAGAAGGAGAGTTCAAATTCTGTGATATTGTAGTGTCTATATCGATGTTCCATGCTTTCAAAGTTATAAATTATAATTATAGAGTGAGTAAATTATTTGGGTTATTAAAACTTTGTTTAAATCATACAGTTTCTTCTTTAGTATTTTCCCAATTTAAGTGGACACTTTCCAAAACTTTGTTGAAAGCATACAGATTTCTCCTAACCTGTATCAAGATTATATAATGTTCTTTCTGATTTAAAATCATCCAGAAACCTCCTTAAAAAAATTACAGACTCCCCCAAATATTACTAAAATTACACAAAACTCAATTTTTAAATGTAATGCATAATAAGAAAATTAAAACATATATGTATATAGTTTCAACAATAATTAAAAGATATCATTACCAATTGTGTGTGCATGTGTGTAATTAAAAATATATATATATAACAATTTTTTGGAAAAGTAATGAGATGTTGAAGTTTAGAATATGAGGTGTTGAGAGGATAAGTGACATATGATGGATGTGGTATCGAGTCATGATGAAGTCATTTTTCATAATGATCATCATGTTACCAAAAGAGAAGAGAAGATTAATGGTCACTGTCATCACCATGCCAACTTGAGGTTGAGGAATGGGTTGGATGATATTTATTTGTTTGGTTGTTTCTCTCTTGTTCCATTTTGAGATTTTTCAGATTCTTCACTCATTTTCTTCCATTGCCTTTACCTTTCATGAACAGAACCTTTTATCATAGCTATTAAGTCTTGCCAACATCATGATATTCTAGTAACATATATGCTCCTTTTATAAATGGTGTGGGTTTGATCAGATCTATAACCTCATCAAACTATTAGTATCTTGCCTTTTTAATTCATAACCTTAAACAGTCCAATAACAAAAGAAATGTCAAGATCACATTCGGTTGAGTTCATGTTTTAATCTGGGTTTGGATAATGAATTAGTGTCAACTCAAACTCATTTTGATTCCAATTCTATTTTTTATTATAAAATTTTTAGATGAGTTGAGTTAGAGGCTTGTCAACTCGTAAAGGTTAGGTCATGCCTTAAAGATCACAGGGTGGTTACATAGCTATTTACAAATTACCCAATAATAATGTAGAAAATCGTATATTTTTATTTCAGAATAAGAAGATAGTAGTTAAGGGTACGGTTGAATCAAAGAACTAACAGGAATAAAAAGGAATGGAAGAAATGGATAAAAAAAAGAAAAAGAAAAATTTGTTGACATGGTATACACACACCATGGGGTGTAAAATTATTTGTTTTCAAGTCGCGACTTGGATTTCCTAAATTTGTGACTTTGAGTCTTCCCAGATCACAATCTAGAATATTCAAGTCGTGCCTTGAAATATTCATATCTAGATCATTACTTGAATTGTTCCATGTCACGATTTGGTATTTTCGAATCGCAACTTCAATTTTTCAACACATGCGAAAAATGGGTTTACACCATTTTGCGATGGAAGACTCGGCGCTGCCGGAAAATGTGCAAACCAAACACATGCCCACAGTGGAAAATTCATATTTTCCTTTTCAATCGCTGATTTTCAGCGATCATATCCCCATATAATCCCCTAATGATGGTACATTAATCCCAAACGTTCTTATTGTTTTTGTCAATCACAGAAGCATTGCTTCCAAATAAAGGTGATTCAATTATAGGTACCATCGAATAGTTGTAACAATTCTTTCCCGCACCCTTAACTATGTTATTTTTCCTAATCACGGTCATCATTTTATTAAAGATAATCATTATTCAAGGTACTGTTAGGTACTAAACGTGAATACTACTTTCAACAGAGATTTAAATCACTTAGTTTCTTATATTATAAGGGTTTAGTCTCTTCCGCTAGATTCAACCTTTGTTGATATATATTATGTTCTTTTTTTATATAATAAAAAGTTTAGGTGGGTTTGGCACCGGTCTCCCATCAAGGTCAGGGCACGGCCCCAGGGCTCTTTGAGCATTTACAAGGAACTTACGAGATCGCCTACCAAATGAGCCCTCACAATGGTAGAGGGAATCGAACCCACCTCCTTGTGGGAGTTGAGTCCGTTCCTTACCATCTGTGCCAACTCTAATTGGCATATTACAACACTTTGTTGTCATCGTGGCATTCACATAAACAATTGCAGAAAATGTAATATATCCACGATCTCCTTTAAAAGGGGCATTTCTTTGTTGATGAGGTTGAGGGAGAAACCGAAGCTTTATTTATTGGTTACATGAGGAGGGTACCAAACAACGTTAAATTAATTCTTCTGAAACACATAATATATATGTAATGAAAAAGGCTTTCATGATTTGTTATTTTATAGATAACGTACAAGTTGAAAAGCTTGAAACCCGCATGCTTCAGTTTGTGTTTTGAGAGGATAGGCTTATTGATGTTACATAAATTCAGATGTATTGACGTGGTAATTAACAAGAATTATATATATATATGAGCTGGTGTGGCATCTTATGTGATCGACATTCAACAAAGATTCAAGTTCTACGTGACAGCCATGCCATGCGTGGCATCTACAGTAACAACAACAATGTTATTTCGTTTCATCAATGGGGTTGCGTGTTTTATGAACATGGATATGAATTATTAAAGCCTACGTGTTTGCATGGTTTGCACGTTGCACGTAAATTGAGACAAGATTCCATCCATATACTTACTTCAAAATCCGTAAAATCATTTTTTCAATGAATTTATAAACACGCACAACATATCAACCCTCAACTGACATAATGGGTCTTTAATGTAGCGATTTAAAACATAAATATCCTCTCTCACCTTTACTGGATTTTTTGTTATTAGGCCTTCTTGTCATGCAGAAGATCTTAAATTGCTTGATCAATTTGATGGTCAATTTTATTCATACAAGAAAGAACCTATAATAATAATGATAATAATGGGTTTCAATTTATAGTTATTGAAGCACATTTATCCCACACTTCCTTATTACTCTTGGAAATCTCAGAAGCAAATGATTCGATTATGGGTATGATCAAATAGTCATGGCAACTTTTCCCCACATCGTCAACAAAATTCCTGCAACAAAATGGTGTGACTGTGGAGTTACGAAAAACTATTTTAGAGTAAATGAGATCTCCACAATCTCCTTTGAACTTTGTTAAACACTCGTGAATGAACTCGTAATCTCTTTCATTTTGTTCTGGTTGTTAAGCTTCTTCATCAACCTTCTTGAATTCATCTGGAGATGAGATTCCACTTGTAAACCGTAGCCTAGTGATTCCAACAATTAATATCATTGTTGTTGCAAATGAGTAGTGCTTTGATACTGCCATGTTGATTTGTTGTATATACAACTTTTTGTGTGAAGTTGAAGGAGAAAATTAGGTTTTTATACGTAATCAAAGCAACTGAAAACTTAATTATTTTGGTAACTTAAAAGAATGGGGGTTAAGAACAAACTCATACACACTCTCAATATGAAATAAAAAAAAACGTTTTCATTTATAGATAACTTACAAGTTAATTTATAATTGTAAATATTTATTAATCCAGTTCAGCTTGTTGGGACACCTTCTCTATGTTCATTCAGTATGGTTTGGGAAATCAATGTTGCGCTTTGAAATCTTTAATCACATAATAATTAAAGAAACCTTCTTCTGGCAAACTGATGTCGAAATAACTTCTTTAAGTTATAAAAAAAAGATGAAGTTTTATAACTCGAATTAGCAAATGAAAAAATATCAGAGAAGGATCTTCAAAATATAATTACCTTCTGTCAGCAAATGATTCATTCAATGTGAAAAATACCAGAGAATGACTTCACTTGGTAGCAACCAAAGGAATAGAAGATTCATTCATGAGCCAACCCACGGGTTAACCCATCAACCCATTTTTTTTATTTTTTAAAAAATAAAATTGATTTACCAAAAAATGTATAGACAACTTCTAATCATAATGTAAATATAATTAATAGTATATCTTTGCTGATCATTTGTAGTTTATATTTAATTTGAATTCAACCTTATAAAGTGTATTATATATCTTTAAGTTGTATTATTTAAAATTTGAATTAGATATTTTATGTTTAAGTTGTAGTGTATTTTTATAAATTAAATTTATAAAAAGAATATTTCATTTTAGATATAAAAAATAAAAAAGATATTTTAAATCCAAGTTGAAAAAATATTATAGATAAGATAAATATAAAAAAATTTAAAAAAGGTGATGGACTAGGCTGGAAAAATCCCAACCTATATGTATGTGGGTATTTGAACCCATCCCGTGGTGAGCCAACCCGCTTTACCAACTCTAGTGTGAATACATTACAATCATGTGGAAGAATCTTCAAATACCAATATATTGAAAATCATAGCCCGCTTAGAATGCAAAGTGTTCATCTGGATTAACGAAGGATGCTACTTCTACAATATGATTTACAATATATAAAGTAAGCATGAGCTTGCTTGCGTAAAAGTGTTTTCCTAAATCAACGGTAAAAAAGCCCAAAATCACATTCTATTACCAACCAAGTGATTCAAAACAAAGATTAAAAGGCCGGAAAGCAAGAAGAGTAAAGATGTTTAAGATATAAACCGACTTGCAACAACGAATATATCAAGGAATTTCTCACCTACCAAATACTTGAGGCCTAAGAAGAGTACAGGGCAATTCAATTGAACAGAACTTTACTCTCCTGCTGGGCTTCTCTCAAATTCTACATAACCACAATTAGTCTTTAAAAAGTAGCTCCGTTTGGATAACCCGTTAAGAAAACGGACACAGATTCTGAGGTAGTTTATGTGAGAGGAAAAATATCTCGGTAAACGCACCTATTATGCCAACGGGCTTATCAAACGGAGCTATTATCTACATTCTATCTCTTTATTAGAAATCCCAACAACAAAATACCCAGGAAAACTTTAGGAGTTTTGATGCAAAGTCATTCAAGGCGACATTGACGGAGTTACCGTTTCAAATTCAAAAATTAAAATGAAGACTTGTAATGAAAAAACACGAGCTTACAAGATGCATTAATGAGAGAATACTGGTTCAGTCACTGAATATAAGACAATCTTTGAAATTTATCCATATAGATTTACAAGGATGATCAGAATCACGAATTCTATACAGGACACTTATGGCAATCATCTTATGCTAACACAAAAAAAACACCCAGATCCAAACCACCTTATATTACAATAGAACATACTCTTTACATAATAAAACCTTCCCGACAATACAGGGTTTGCTTTTTCTGCTGTTCCATCATCAAACTATCAACAGAATACTAGCATGAAGATTATCACCAGACCAAAACATTTGATATATACATAGCTAACAGAACTTCTTGCTTCCGTCCAAAAGATTCAAAATTATCTCTAGCTGTGTCAAGTTTTTGAAAGTGGTGGCACTTAGCTCCTTATATGTACACTTCCTCTGAATGAAGTTTTAAGCAAAAGCAGGGATGCTCGAATTCTGGCGATCCCTATTGAGGCTTTCAAATCCTTCTACTCTAACTGCAGCCGGGGTAAGTCCAAATTTCATTCTAGCACATACTCCTTTACGTGATGCTGAAGAGGGAGATGGTAATCCTGATGGGGATGAATTTCCCAGCATGGAAGCATTCTTTTCATCTACAAACCTAGCATCTTGAACCAATGGATTCGCAGCTCGGACTGGAGGGGACCCACAAAAATACGGAGGTGATGCAGCTACCTGGTTAGCATACTCTTCCCCATGATTCTCCTATTGAAATCAAGATACCAATTAGCCAATTAACTTTCACATCCATATAAGATCCATAAGGGTAAAAACTAGAACTTGGAAACTAATCGCTCTGCAACGAGATTCAAGATATTTAAATGCAAAGTATCTCAAGATATCTAAAAGCAAAGTATCTCAAGATATTTAAAAGCAAAGTATCTCGCTCTACTACGCAGTTTGTAGTATCAAGGACTTACCTTCCTAAGAATAATATCTAGAAGCTCTGCCCCAGCTTTCGAGTCAGACCCGCCAGTTTGTTGACTGCAAGCAAAATCGCAACACAAAACAGATCAGCCTCAAACGCTTCTAAAAGACAATAGTTTCATCAAAAACCAAAACACTGGTAAAGGGCATTACCTCAAATGCCATCTAAGGGGCCTTATAGGCATATCAGATAAAATCCCAACTCGGCGTGGCTTAGGGCAAATGACAGGGTCCTGATCAGTGTTAGGAACAGAGCCTCTCATCACATCACAGGCTGCAAAGGCGTTCTGCTGAAGACTGTAACAATTCATCTTGAGAAACAATTTCGCTCCTCAGTAGAACGCCTGGGCACAGGAATAACAGGATATGTTAAGGGAATCCCTTACAATCAACACGAAAATTAGATCTAGAGATCAGATGAAGAAACCCATAACCATTTCCTCAACCGATTTTCGTGAAGGCAAGGATTAAAAAAAAAGTACATATCAACGCCAGATCTGAAGTCTTGGCTTGGAAAAAACTAAAAATCTTTTTCAACTCAGAGAAAACCAAATATAATAAGAACTTCGCTTAGCCAATTTTTATGATACCAAACTAGAAATCTGGTGCACGGAATAAATCCAGCTACAGAATTAAAGGGAGGTTATAATACAGATCTTCGATTTGAGTGCACTGAAAAACAATAAGGTACGGCAAGAATTTCGGCAGATCTGGCCGAGAAAACCAATCTTTCCGAACATCTTTACCAAGTTAAGAAGATGAAACAGATCAGATCTAAAAATGATGTTCAAAGCAGAAGGGTGAAGGGAACTGAAAGAAGCACAGTAGTTCGAACACCGATGGAGAAATACCTTGATAGGAATCTCCACGAAGAAAAACTCAACGGAGCTGAAAGCCACGAGTAGACCAGATCCACGGGAGCTGGATGTAATTTATAGGGCTGAAACAAACAATGTCTTCGGTATTTTGGTTCGGGTCTTCAGTAGATCACCAGACGACGTCGTTCTCAAGTTGATATTCAGCCATACCACACGTGGTCCAGCCCCAAGGTAGCGTAATTCAGAATTTAGACCCTAGGTTTTTCTCATAGTTAAGG
>JANTPZ010095476.1:0-12243 GCA_025593235.1 Vachellia pachyceras | reverse complement strand
CATGTAAGTGTGACAATAGCTGCAGCGTACGACATATGCTCCTGCACTGGAGCAGATATCGCACCTGCGACAAGTGAGAATAGATGAGTTTAAAAGTGAAGTTTAAGGAAAAGAACAAAGATAGAGAGTGGACCCATTACTTTATTAGGGATTATAAAAAACATGCAACATCATTTACCAGAAGAGGGTAAGCTTACCTCTCTTAAAATCTCTGGAGGAAACCCAGTAGCATCGAATGTCATGAAGGGGGGAGGAACATTGTCACCCTGCCACAAGACAAATATTGATGTCAGAACAGCCCCGCCAATGTAATGCAAGAAACAGAAAATGCAAACAAAAGTAATCTACATGACAATAAAAACAATCAAACAAGATCCAACCATACCGGTGTACTGCAAAAAACTTTGTGCATGGCACTATCCATGAAAAGTGTCATATTAAACATGAAAAGAGAAGAGAAGCATATTTTTATGTTGAAAAAAAAAAATCATCCTTTTCAAATACCAGATAATCATGATAAAGATACAGTGCAAGTTCAAAAACAAATAATGGCACCAAATATCTCTTTGTATCCAGATATGTTAACAAAAAACCTGATAAAATAAAGAGAATAACCACAAAAGGAAAAATACAGACCGTTGCTGTAACTTCATGTTGCTGACAGTAAACTTCAGCAGGTGACAGATCAGTGACATGAGGCCTCGTCAACGAGTTACTAGCAACTTGTGGAGGGCCTCCAATTGGAGGATTAAACATGTTTTGCATACCATGCCCTGGGACGCCATTTAACCCATTCCCACCAGGCATTGCATTTTGAAAAGGGGAACTGCCAATTCTCATATCCTGCAACGACGAAGAATAGAATTAACTTATCAAGATCAACACTTAATTAAAAAATCAAGCATATACCGTAAAGAAAATATTAAAATATAATGATTAACTAAAAGAGCAACACAAATTAGAATAGGTTAATGTTTTTGACACAACAATTATGTACGGATAGGAGTGATAAAGTCATATTTTCCCAGAAGTGCCAAGATAAACAAAGGGATATGCTTCCCAAGCTAACTTTTTTCTTTTTAATTTCTTTATAGCATCTAATCGTAAACATGAATATGATTTTCAGAACGGCGTACCAGGAGTTATTTAGAAATACAATTTTCATTTAATTATTAAAAGTCATCAGAATTTTAATAAGACTAAAAAAGAAAAAATTTCTCATATCTGTAGCAATCAAACAAGTATTTTATTAAATAAATTCGTATGCCAATTGATAAAACCTGCTGATTTCTTGAAATAGGAATTGGTGCAATATTTGGCTGCTGAGAACCCACTGATGGCGTCTCCTTGCCAGAGTTGAAGTAATATTCATTCACAGCTCTACCACGTAAGTTATCCTCATGTCCCATCTTTAGGTCAACAGGATGGGCATTTGATGGCTGACCATGCATCATTCCGTGGCCCATCTGGTTTTGAAAGCTATGACTGTGTTGATAAATTAAATCAGCATTACCCAGCTGCGATGGCATTGCTGCAGAAGGTTGTTGCATACTACCAGATATAGCACTGAATGGTTGTGCTTGGCCAGCATTAACACCAACACGTGGCATCTGGACAGAGGAAATTCCAGCAGGAATGTTCTGATTGCTTTGCAGAGGCAAGGCACTATTTTGCTGATACTGGGATGGTGAGTGTCCAACTTGACTTCCATTTTTAAAATCTACATCCTCCATCTTTGAAAATGCTGCCTTAAACTCCTGTTGATTTTCCAATGGCTGACCATGCATGTTATGCTGGATTGGCTGGGAACTTTGCTGCCCATTTGAGTGCATACTTTGTGAATATGGCATGTAATGTAGGTTCTGGTGATTGAATTGATGAGCTTGTGGCTGTCCCATATAAGAACCATGGTCCTGGGTGGATCCATGCCCAAAAGGTTGTGACTGGATGACTTGTTGCGGCATCTGATGATGCATTTTCTGTGGTGGAATTTGCTGACTCAGAGGCTGCACCATCTGCTGTTGCCTGACTTGTTGCAAACCTGGTTGTGGCATAGACTGCAGTGACTGTGAACTCTGTTGTTGTCCAGCTTGGGCTGCTTGAGAAGGCTGCTGCTGAGCAACCTGTGCTACCTGGGGACTATGTTGTTGGGAGAGGTTGCTCATTTGCTGTCCCTGCTGGTGAGAGGTTTGTAGTAACTGCTGCGCATGCTGTGCAGCCACCTCACCAGGTTGCACTGAATGAGCCACTGGTATGGGAGCCAACTTGGGTGTAGAAACTGGGGGAGGTGGTCCAGCAGGCAAGGGTGGTGGCGCAGCTGTAGGCTTTTCATACTGAGTGATGTTGGTTTCAGGGTTCCAATAGTATAATAGACCCGTACTGCCATCAATCAATCCCTTCCAGGGTTTTGGAAGAGTGGGATCATCAGGTGCATATCGGGGACCAAGAGCAGCAGGAGCTGCCTCAGCTGTTGCCATGTATAATATGTATTTCTACAATAACAAACAAGAACAGCAGTTAAGATTAAAAAACACAGTAATGACATTAAAATCCACAATTTCCATATATACCTGCCGGAACCCACTAAAAACAAAAGACAGTATGCGAGAATCGATCAAACGGAGATAATAGAAACTTAGGCGTCATAGTAGTAAAAGAATAGACCTTAAATAATCCAATAAACGGAAGTAGATCATCAGAAAGAAGGGCAATTATTTTATCCTCATCTCTCTCATAATGTAATCAATATCAATATTTCTCACAAAAATGAACCCAGGAAAACGTAAATCCCATAATAAATTCAGCCAGTAGAGATGGGAACCAACGTTTCGGTTCAAAAAAACACCAAGAAAGTTGAAGCCGGGATGAATACCACGCCTAATAACGAGGGGGTAGTTGAACCCAAGCGGAGAGGGAGACTGGATAAAATGGCGTATTAAATAAGCAGAATGAAGATCGAAGAAGAACTACCACGCCAATAACGGGGAAGGTAGTTCAGGACGAAGGCAAGCTTCTCATCGTTGACGAGGCCGAGAGCCGAGAGCCGATGCCCCTGTGGGACGAGGAATGGGAGAAGCAGCAGGCAAGCAAGCAGGGGAATTGTAGATTTTGGGAATTAGGTTAGGGTTATGTGGGCAAATCTACCCAGCCCTTCTTTTCCGTGTTTCAATCTTTCATCCGCCCAATGCTGACCCACTGCCAAAAAAAATAAATAATGAATGAAATAAAATAATTGACAAATCATTTATCAAAACAATTGGCAATATTGCAAAAATTCTCCTACACATATATTACTTATGCTCCATTTGGTACATGAGAACGGAAGATTTGGAATCGGAATTGGGTTAGGAATTGAAAAATGGATTGTTTGTTACCATGGAGCCCAATTCCATGGAATCCACATGGAACTGAAAAGGTTGGAACTGGGTTCCATAGTCTACTCTATGGAAATGGTTTGAGTTCCATGAAAGTAAGTTTTGTTTCTCATCATACCCTCCAATATTGTACCAATTTACAACTCTACCCATCCCTCCACTCTCGTCTCCCTCTAAACCAAAGCTCCTCCGACGACAGCTTCCATCTCCGGCTCAACGACGATGATGGCACTGTGGTAGGATTGCCCAGTGTCACGGGGTCATTACTCTCTCCCTCAAAAGCTAGCTCATGGGGGCGTGCAGCGCACCCGCTTATATAGCTCAGCACCCTCCTGAGCCTCTCCGATGTGGGACTTTGACATTCTCCCCCAGCCAATCCGTGAGCGACCTCGCCACGGGACCCACCGGCAACCTTACTGGCGTCCGGAGGATCCACCAGAGACCGAAGGCTCAGAGCTGGCTTTGATACCACTTGTCACGGGGCCATTACTCTCTCCCCCAAAAGAGCTCTCGTAAGGGCGTGCAGCGCGCCCACTTATATAGCCCAACACCCTCCTGAGCCTCTCCGATGTGGGACTTTGACATTAAGGTTCAGGTCAGGGACCTCGTCCTTGTCAAGATGTACTCCCATGCGAGGTTGGAAGGAAGGCATAGGGGTCTCCTCCGGAGATATGAAACCTTTCCCCATTCTCAAGAAGATTGGGACCCAAGCCTATAAGGTTGAGCTGCCCCCTGGAATCAAGTATCACCCCGTCTGCCATGTAAGTTTACTTAAACCTTATCATGGTGATCCCTCATATCCGGACAGAGGCATCTCACGACGCGCACCAATGAGCATCAAAGTTCAACATGACAAGCAGGTTGAAGAAATACTTGCTGATCGAAAGGTGCGCCGATCCAACCAGCCTCCAATTCATGAACTTCTTGTCAAATGGAAAGAACTGCCCGAGAGTGAAGCCAGCTAGGAGCCCATTTCACATTTGTGGCAATTCAGGGACCAAATCGAGGCGTACAAGGCAAAGAAGGCAACGAGAACGTTGCTAGGATAGGTGGGGAAGAATGTCACGGTCTACTCTAGAGAACCTTAGAATTCTCTAGAGATCTCTTGTAAATACTTGTTTATTCTTGCATCTTCTAGAGTTCTCCACACATTTTTCACATGTGTAAATATCTAGCATAAATATCCAGATATTTTTAAGGAGATAAACGTAGGCCGTTAGATCGAATCAATCTCCACCGTCCATTGAGGAGGTGGAGTAGTATAAATACCCCAAGAGGTTCACTTGTAAACCACCAAGCAATCTTGCAATACAAAGCATTCTCCCAAGTTCTCCATCTCTCTCTAGTTTCTCTCTCTAGACTTCCTTAGTTCTCAAACTAAGTTAAGTCTTTGGAAGGCTTACTAGCAAGTTCAGAGCTTGAGTTTGAGCGAATCTTGCTAGGCCGCATGGTGCTTCATCAAGTAAATCACCAAGTTCGTGACAATTGGTATCAGAGCCAGGTTCCGCACAAGTTCCAGGTTCGAAGGTTGAGAGAAAGAGATGGCTTCAACTACGACCGACGTAGCTCCCCAACAAGGTGCTGGGAAGAAGGCCAAGGATAAGGCCACCAAGGAGGTGGTTGCTGCTTTGGAAGAGAGGACGGCTTTGTTGGAAGCCACCACATTCGAGAGGGTTGAGGATGTTGTCCAGCACATCGAGGGGTTCGTGTCCAAGGAGGACGAAGAGGAACTGAGGGTCAAGATGCAGGACGCTCTTCAAGCAGTTGCAAGAGGGTGGCCCGAGGAAGTGGAGACCCTCAAGGCCGAGCTCGAGTCACAGAGGAGGGAAAATGCTGCTCTTCAAGGACAAGTGGATGAGCTTGTCACGCAAGTAAAAACTTGCATGGTCGCGGTGGCCAACGCAGGGGCTGGCCAAGTCCCTTCATCCTCAAAGGCAAATGTCCCCAGACCTTCTCACTATGGAGGAGCTAGGAATGCTAGGGAGATTAACAACTTCCTGTGGGGACTTGAGGCATACTTCGGTGCTATGTGCATCACAGAGGAAGCTCACAAGGTAAGCAACGCTTCCCTCTTCCTTAAAGGCATTGCCCTTGTATGATGGCGTCGCAGGTGTGATGACGTCAATAGAGGCTCAGAGCCTGTCCGAACATGGGATGAGTTCAAGAAAGGACTTAAGAAGCAGTTCTACCCCGAAGATGAGGAGAACGAAGCCAGGGCCAAACTCCGCCGCCTCCAACATAAAGAAGGTCACATCCGGGAGTATGTCTAGGAGTTCCAGGAGTTGCTCTTGGAAATCTCAGACATGAGTGAGAAGGATGCTCTCTTCACTTTCCTGGATGGACTATGCAGTTGGGCCAAGACGGAACTCAAGAAGCGGGGTGTTCAGGACTTGGCTTCAGCCATTACCGCTGCAGAATCCTTGGTCGAATACAAGAAGGAATTGCCCAAGGGACCTATCAAGAGGATTACACACAGTGGCAAAGGTGGGGGAGAACGTGATCACGCACCCAAGAAGGACAAGCCCACTCGTTTCCATGATAAGGGTCCATCAAAGAAGGAAGATGCTCCCCGTAAGATCTCTTGCTTTCTTTGCAAAGGTCCACACCGAATCTACGAGTGCCCAAAGAAGGGAAAGCTCGCTTCCCTCATTATGGACAATGAGAAGAAGGAGGAGTCCCAATTAGCCTCAATGACTTGTATCGGGGCCTTAGAGAAGAAGAACGATGAGCCTCATCGGGGATGCATGTATGTCCAAGTCCACATCAATGACAAGCCCTTGTCAGCCATGATAGACACTGGTGCAGACTTTGTCTACATGGCCAAGGAAGTGGCAGAAGAGATAGGCCTTCCATACACTAAAGAGGAAGGTTATGTCAAAGGGGTAAACGCAGGTAGCCTCCCCATCTATGGAGTTGCTCAGGGTACTCCCATCCAGATCCAGCAGTGGAAGGGTAAGGCTAACATCATTGTCGCCCCATTGGACGATAAGAAGTTCTATCTTGGGATAAAATTCATTGACAAGGCCAAGATCATCCTTGAGTCCTTCTCGGACTCCATGTACATCCGAAAGGGTAGGCGCCGCTACTATGTTCCCGTCAAACGACAATTTGATGAGAAGAACATTATATCTGCCCTCCAGTTTTCTAAGGGTCTCAAGAAATGGGAGACCACATACTTGGCCACCTTGAAGATGGATGAAGTGGTTAAGGATGCTTCAGTGCCAAAGGCAATTCAGGAAGCCCTTGAGGAGTTCAAGGACGTCATGCCAGCCGAGCTGCCGAAGATGCTCCTTACTAAAAGAGAGGTCGACCATACTATCGAGTTAGAACGAGGGTCTAAACCACCCGCGTTCGCTCCTTACCGCATGGCACCCCCAGAATTAGAAGAGCTCCGGAGACAGTTAAAGGAGCTACTTGATGCTAGGTACATCCGTCCCTCAAAGTCCCTATATGGTGCGCCGGTACTTTTTCAGAAGAAGCATGATGGTTCCCTTCGACTCTGCATAGACTATCGGGTGCTCAACAAGATCACCATCAAGAACAAGTACCCCATCTCTAGGATCGATGATCTCTTTGATCAACTTGGAGATGCAAGGTACTTCACTAAGCTTGACTTGAGGAATGGATACTATCAAGTCTGCATAGTCGAAGGGGATGAGCCAAAGACAGCTTGTGTCACACGGTATGGATCTTATGAATTTTTGGTCATACCCTTTGGTCTCACAAATGCACTAGCAACCTTCTGTACCCTGATGAATAAGGTACTTGCTCCTTTCCTTGATCATTTTGCTGTAGTCTACCTTGATGACATTGTCATATACAGCAAGACCTTGAAGGAGCATATGGAACACTTGAGACAAGTGTTTTCTACATTGAGGGACCACCAACTCTACTTCAAGAAGGAGAAGTGCTCCATCGCCCAAGAAGAAGTGCCATTCTTGGACATATCATTGGCAAGGGAAAGCTTCGCATGGATCCGGCTAAAGTGCAAGCCATTCTTGAGTGGGAGCCTCTCGCAAAGGTCTCTGAGCTAAAATCATTCCTTGGCTTAGTGAACTACTATCGCCAATTCATCCAAGGCTATTCTTGTGTGGCCGCTCCACTCACTGATTTGTTGAAGAAGAAGTAGGTATGGAACTGGAGCCCCAAATGCCAACAAGCCTTCCAAGCTCTAAGGAAGGTTGTGATTGAAGAGCCTGTACTTGCTCTGCCTGACCTCAACAAATCTTTTGAGCTGCATACCGATGCTTCTGACTTTGCTATTGGTGGAGTCTTGATGCAAGAGGGCCACCCTATTGCATTTGAAAGCCGGAAGCTTAATGATACTGAGAAGCGGTATACGGTGCAGGAAAAAGAGATGACCGCGGTGGTTCATGGCCTTCGAACATGGAGGCACTACTTACTTGGGAGCAAGTTTGTGATCAAGACAGATAATGTAGCCACCAGCTACTTCCAGACCCAAAAGAAGCTTACTCCCAAGCAAGCATAGTGGCAGGATTTCCTTGCAGAGTTCGAGTATGTTATGGAGTACAAGCTCGGCAAGGCAAATCTGGTAGCTGATGCCTTAAGCCGCAAAAGCACCCTTGCCAGCATCTGTCGTCCTCAAAGTAACTTAAGGGAGCGCATTAAGGAAGGGCTGAAACATGATAAGACGGCCCAATCCATCCTTAGCCTCATTAAAGAAGGCAAGACCCGACGGTTCTAGGTCGAGGATGGTTTGTTACTCACAAAAGGCCAGCGCATCTATGTGCCTTCTTATGACAACCTTCGAAGAGAGGTGATGAAGAAATGTCATGATGGTAAGTGGGCAGGACATCCTGGTCTGCACCGCACGCTGGCACTTGTAGGAGATTCCTACTAATGGCCTCAGTTGAAGGATGATGTCGGGGCCTATGTGAAGACTTGTCTTGTATGCCAGCATGACAAGGTGGAACAGGCAACGCCCGCCGGATTACTGCAGCCTCTCCCCATTCCTGGACGTCCTTGGGAGAGCATCTCCATGGACTTCATCGTGGGACTACCCACGAGTGAAGGGTATAACTGGATTATTGTGGTAGTGGATCAGTACTCCAAGTATGCCACCTTTATTTCTGCTCCCAAGGAATGTTCCGCCGAGCAGACAACCCAGTTATTCTTCAAGCATGTAGTCAAGTATTGGGGGCTACCACGCTCGATAATCAGTGACCGAGACACTTGCTTCACATGGAGATTCTGGATGGAGTTTTTAAGCTCATGGGTTCTGAGCTCAACTTCTCCACAAGTTTTCATCCTCAAACTGATGGGCAGACTGAGAGGGTGAATGCTCTTTTAGAGCTATACTTAAGGCACTATGTGAGTGCCAATCACCGAGATTGGGCAAAGTTGCTCGATGTACCCAATTCTCATACAACCTACAGAGAAGCGAGTCCACCAGGCGAAGTCCGTTCGAAGCCGTCATGGGTCAACAACCCTTACCCCCAGCACGATTGCCACAGGGTATAAAGGCCCCAGTCCTCCCAGGTCCCTTTTCCCTCGTGGGCCGGTCCAAGGTGGATGGACACGAGTGGACATGGTGGGTTGGCCACGTGGAGCGCTGCGCACTTCTGATGAGCTAGCTTTTGGGGGGAGAGTAATGGCCCCGTGACAAGTGGTATCAGAGCCAACTTTGAGCCTTCGGTCTCTGGTGGACCCTCCGGATGCCGGCGAGGTTGCCGGTAGGCCCTGCGGCGAGGTCGCTCGCAGATTGGCTGGGGGAGAATGTTAAAGTCCCACATCGGAGAGGCTCGGGAGGATGCTAGGCTATATAAGCGGACGCGCTGCACACCCCTACGAGCTAGCTTGTCGGAAGAGGGGGTAATGGTTCCTCTTCCCTCATAGGGCCGGTCCAAGGTGGATGGACACGAGTGGACGTGGTGGGTTAGCCACGTGGAGCGCTGCGCACTTCTGAGGAGATAGCTTTTGGGGGGGAATAATGGCCCCGTGACACCAGGTTCTGAATACTTCCTGAAATGACTTGGGAATTCTGATTAGAAGGGAGGATTGCCCTTAACTTCATCTTTCCATCGCTAGTAGTAAACCTATAGCAGATCAACAACCAACAATATCAAAATACTTACAAATCTCATGAACAACATAACATGAAATTATCAAATATCAGGAAAAGTGACTGACAGGTTTCATTATTTTCGAATAAAGATCATGACACAAATAATGTCAGTCTAACGACGAATTACACAGTCGTCATCTTAATTTCGAATCAAAATATCGAGCATAGACCCAGATCACGGTAGCTTACAATCCACAAAACACAATCATATCATGGGGGTAGGAAACACTTATGTAGGAGGCAAAAATCGAATGCTTGAGCATAAGATATAATTCTTATAGATTAAACTAAGCAAGAAGACTCATATGAATCTGTCCACCTCTCCCTGAACAATAACGACGATGATGGCACTGTGGCGAAGTGAGGATGACCGCCACGACGATAACGATTTTCGACGCTCCTCTCCCTCAACGTCTTCATCTTCTTCTTCTTCTTCTTCAGATCCAGTGGGTTTTGTTCACCTACAGCCTTCTTCTTCTCCGACATCGATTTCTTCTCTCGATCGACGGTGGCCGACAGGTGCTGGTGGCCGACGGGTGCCTATGCTGGTCATAATTGCTCTGGTTAGGGGGGAAGGGAAGAATTTTTTTGGGGGAAGGAAGAAATTTTTTAGTTCTAAAGGGTAATTAGTCTTTTCACATTATAAATATAAATATTAAATTAAAATAATACCCACTTCTTTCAGCATACCAAACATACTTTTAATCTCAGTTCCACTTCCAGTTCCATCAAATTCAATTCCGCGTATCAAATGGGGCATTAGATGTAACTAAAATTTTGTTACCTAAGCCTTTGAAAGAAGTAACCCTTTTATACATATAAATTTGGCATTGGAATGTGCATAGATTATGCTAAACACATACCAAGTCTAAGATATAGTCAGGTATATATCTCGATATGTACATAAGAACTCATATCTAATCCAGTTTAATATCAACTCTGCTTGTCCATAAAATATAGTCAGGTATAGATCTCAATCTGTAAATATTTTTATTTAGGCTAAATTTTAACCTATGAAAAATCATGTAAAATGCACGTTAAAATATAAGCATGGAATGAAGATCTTTGCCATTTAACCGTAATAAATATTATTAACATAAGAAATTAACAAAAATAACTAAAAATGTTTGGGTCATATTGGATCAAACCAACTGGTCTTAACATATTTCAATTGTATTGAACATGATCCAACCCCCTGTTTTTAGCGCACTTCTAATTTCTTCCCCTGAATCTTTGAATCATGTAGCCATCTTTCACCATGTACAGCATACATGAATGAAAAATAGGCAAATACTCTACATTGAAATCGAGTGACCCCTTGAATAGCACGCAACATGCCTTTCGCTAAGTGCAGAGACTTTAGTTGCACCTGGTTCAGAAAATTACAATAAAGCTAAAATATATGAACTAAAATATAAATAGATAAAACTGTAAGAATTAATTTCTGCTATTTTTTAATCCAGCCCCATTTGACTTCTTGATTCTTTTAAGCTCAATTCATCTTATACGGTACCGGTATGGCATCGCCATTTGGATAGGAAAGCGTGTTCTTATCCAACTTGACTGGAATTGATTTTAATAGAAATATAAATGAAGTTGAAAATGTATATGAAGTTTAAAAGTATGTTTGGTACGTTATAGAAACGGAATCTAATTTTTATATGAAAATAACAAAATACTCTTTTTAATTAAAAAATGAAAATGTTCCTAGAACTTTGATAAAAGAAAAAAAGAGGCACCAATGTGTTGGAATTACAAATACAACTATTTCGATGTAAATCATTTCCATCAATTTTAGTGGAAATGATTTTCATGATCAATTCTTTGTATCAAACACATATCAAACTTGATACGGTCAATCCTGTTTATGACATTTTTACATCTAACAAGAAAACTTTTATATGCATGTATTATTGTATTATATGCTAGTTTATAAATTGATAAATTAATTTAAAGAAAAATGATAAGTACATTAGTTGATTATCTTCCTTAGTCTAAATCCAAAAATCAATTATCTCTTATATTGAAAACTGAAGACAGTAATATCTAACTGATTCAAAAGATTTGTCATAAGCAAATTTCATTTGTTATTGACAAAATTTTTAGAGTCATTAATAAGTCATTGATATTAGATAGATATTATTATCTCTATTCTTAATATAAGAGCTAATTAACTTTTAGAGATGATAAAAAAATTAAATAAATCATTTAATTATAACATAAATCCTGAAATATTTATATGTATCACTATATTATATATCAGTTTATAAATCAAGAAAATTAATTTAAAAAAATATCAATAGATTAATTAGTTCGTTTCATCAATCTCTTAGATAAAAAATTAATCAGCTCTTATATTAAGAAACTGATGTATTATTTCTGAAGCCTGATTATTCTCTTATTGTGACTTGAGAGTGTTTGGTCGAACATGACATGGATATACACATGGTTAAATATTCTGACCTGACATAGTGTTTGGTCGAACATGACATGGATATACACATGGTTAAATATTTACTGGCACAAATTTTGATGTAGAAATCACACAAAAGGCTCACCAGACCTGAATTTACATATTAATTAAGGAATTTTTATCAAGGTATAGTTTAAATGTTCATGCTTGGCAGTGTAGGAAAACTCACGTTAACCTACATATGTTTTAAATTAACTAATTTTTTAATATTACAAATTAAATTAAGTTGTTTTATATGTAGTATAAAGATAAGAAGAAAGAAAATTCCCCGTCAATTTTGGTCAAAGACAACAAAATTGACAGCTGCTCAG
>JANTPZ010095473.1:0-20689 GCA_025593235.1 Vachellia pachyceras | reverse complement strand
ATTCATCTCCCGCCCAAACGCCCCGCAAGTTCTTCAGTTTTTAGTTTTAATTATTGGGATAGTTAGTGGATTCTTCGCTTGCTTCTGGGCTTGTTATTCTTTTGTTCTTTCATCTCGATCTTCGTGTATATATTATACTCATTACCTTGGATTGTTGAGATTTTATACTTATTTTATCTGTATATTGGGGATCACATGCATTGGATTATAAAAATATGTATTTTCTTGTATCCTAAATTCCTAATCCCACCCAATCCATTTCATGGTGTGGAACTTTACTGGGTAGTTAAAAAAGTACTACTTGATATGTAATATAAAATCAATTGATTCCTTTTTAAGAGATTGATAATCTAAATAAATTGTTTCATTATATAACATATGTTCTAAAAGTTTACATGTATTTTTATATTATATATCAATTAAGGTAAATTTATCTGGGGAAAATGAATAGTTAAATAGCTCCATTGATTTAAAAAAAAAAAAAAGAAAAGCCAATCAGTGTTTTCATTGTGCACGATTTGATATATAGTGCTTGTTTGGGAACACCGTTTCCCAAACGGTGCACGTAAGTCGAGACAAAACTATCTCGAAATCTGTAAAAACCATCTCGAAATTCATTAAAACCATCTCGAAATCCATAAAACCAAATTGAAATCCCCAAAATACCTCAAAATCTGTAAACTCATTTCTCTCAACGGACTTTTCAAGCACACACATAGTATATTATATTATAACCGAACTGAACTACCTTTTAAAGTTGGAATAACATTCTCAACTCCCTGAACCTGTTGGCTTTCTGAACAAGTAATCTCCTCAGTTCGCGCGCGAGGAATACAGAACCATTACTCACAGACATATTTAAATTAAACCTATACGTAAAGCCCAATATTCCTTGCAAGTCCATCACAAACCAAAAGGCCCAAAAGGATGCCCAGGATATACCAAAAAGCCCAGAAGGCCCAAAAACTAGCCTAGTACTGCATCAGAAGTTGCAACATTGCAACGTTTAGATACCTAATATATTTTTGATAGACTAATTGAATGAGAAAAATGCCATTTAACCATATTAATAAAAACATATTAATGTTTTATGAATATTAATTAGTGGTGGTGAAAGTCAATCCATTGAGTAAAGTGTGAAGACTTGTTTAAAGGTTGTCAACATCAAGCTGTGGCAAGTCAACGAGGATTATACAAGGGGATGTGGGATCATTTGAGGGGGGAAGGTGTTGACAATGTGCTTATTTGGGAATTTCGTTGGGAAAATAGATTTTACAGATTTCGAGGCATTTTGGAAATTTCAAGATGGTTTTACGGATTTCAAGATGGTTTTTATGGATTTCAAGATGGTTTTATCTCGACTTACGTGCACCGTTGGGAAGAATGGCTTCCCAAACAAGCGCCTCATAATCATGGGATGGATTATTAATTTCTTGTTGTTATATCTAAATAATTAATCAATTAATGGGTACAACGTGCTTGCATTAACACGATATCCACTTGCCACAGGGCTCAGCTCACGTATTAAGGTCGCGTTTGTGTTAGCATTGGAAAAATACGTTCATGTAAATTGAGGTATAATTTCTCTTACATGCTTATCTCGTAAATTATAAATTTATTGAAAAGGTAGATTCTATCGCTGATCCAAATGGATATTAAGCCATTTGAAATGGTGGATATGATTATCAAATCATAAATGCCACTGAACCCGTTTGAGAATGCAATGAAAAAGTGATTTTACGTAAGTAAAGATAAATATGTAAAACATATTATCTCGTTTTACAAAAAAATATTGTTAAATAAACTGTTAGCGCTCCAAAAGTGTTGTCAAAAGGAAAAACAATATTGTTTAGTTGGGGAGAGGAAAGGATGAATCTCACTTCTTTTTTTTTTTATTGAAGTTGCATTTAAATAGATGGATTTACATTTTAGATTCAAAAATCTCAAATAATTATATTAACTATCTTCAATTTTTTTTTTGAATTCTGAAATATATATATTTGAATTTTGAATAGTAAATAGCAAGTGAAAAAAGATATGGGAGCCAAATATGATTGTTTGGTGGCGTGTGTACCTAATAACCGTGACTGACAAAGGGTTGGGGTCTCAGAACCCACGTGCACAGAGTGTGGGGTCCACCACAGCCCCACGTGATCTTGCGTTCCCACACGATTCTCTCTCTGCCACAATATTTTATCCTCAAGTACACATCCTCACCGCAACTCTTGTGATCCCCCTCAATCTTTTTTCCCCAAAATATATACATATATATATATATAAATATATATTTTTTTATAGAAACTGAAATCCATCAAGGTTTATTTGAAAACCAATTTTAGAATTTAGGTTTGGTTTTAAAACATAGATTTTACCTTAAAACCAAGGTTTTGTCCAAGCAAAATTTTTTTCCCAAAAGCTATTTTGGTTACAAAACCTCAGTTTGAAACTTAGGTTTTCTCTTTTCTACTTTTTCATCTTTCCTTTTTCCTACTTTTTCTTTCTTTCTCTTTCCTCTTTCTTACCCACTTTTTTTCTCAGAATCCATAAAAGCTAATAACTTCCCAAACATAGAGCTTGTTTGGGTTTTTGGTTGAAAGTAGCTTTTACAAATTCCGAGGCAAAACTTAGGTTTTGGAGAATAGATTTTAGAAAATAGCTTTTACAGATTCCGAGTCAAAACCTAGGTTTTGAAAAGTGATTTATGTTTGGAAAGTTATTAGCTTTTATGGATTTCGAGACAAAAAAGTGGGTAGGAAAGAGGAAAGTAAGAAAGAGAAAGAGAGAGAAAGTAGGAAAGAGAAAACCTAGGTTTCAAAACCTAGGTTTCAAACTGAGGTTTTGTGACCAAAATAGTTTTTGAGAAAAAAAATTTCGTTTGGACAAAACTCAGTTTTAAGGTAAAATCTAGATTTTGAAACCAAATTTAGATTCAAGAAGCTGTTCCTAAACAAGCTCATAAATCACACTTCAAAACCTAGGTTTTACCTCGGAATTTGTAAAAGCTATTTTCCAAAATCTATTCTCCAAAACCAAAGTTTTACCTCGGAATCTGTAAAAATTATTTTCAAAATTACATTCAAACAAGCTCTAAGTAAATCTTGAAACATTACAACAGCATAGGAAGGTATAACACCTCCCTCAACCACCGCTTGAAACAAGCACAATCGTGGGTTATTAAAAAGACAAATTTCATATCAAATCATGAGCCATATAGGCTAATTTATCCTATAAGATGTTGTTCTCTTTTGGTACATGATGAAACATAATGTTCCAATTTCTTGCAGTAGACATCCGAGCTTCATCTATTATATCCTTAAAAAGATGGCTGACATAACAACCCCGAGTCACAAGATTTATGGTTTCAATACAATCCGCGATGACCTTGATATTTTTGTAATCACGGTTCTAGCATAATTGCAACCCGTGTATAATGGCAATAAGTTCTGCAATAGCTGGAAGGATAATAGATAGTTTATAGCTAAATCCACATATCCATTGATCATCACTCTCCCGAATAACACCCACACACCCACTCCGACCAGAATTAAGCACAGAACCATCAACTTCAAGCTTACAGAACCTAGGTCTGTCAGTGAAGTCCTCCTAGTGCTCACTGCTTTGCCCTGTATAAAAGCTACAATGAGCAAGAAAGGTTTGGTGCCAACATGCTCTGAAGAAGGAAGATTGAGTACTAGTGAATACAGATTGATCTTCCTCTGAAAAATTTTTTTTGCACCTGTCAACCCAAATGTCCCAACAAATATTTATTTTTTAAAACAACAAATATATATTATTCAAATAATATAAACCTCAATTTCAACTATTTATAATTAATTTACAAAAATATTAAGCATGTTAAACAAAATTCTCAAAAGACCTTAATTATTTTTCTAATATGAGGCATGCAATATACTATCGTTAGGCAAATTAATTAAACTATTAATTAATACTTGTATCTTCAATATTTGAATTTCACTTTTAAAATGATTTAAAGCGCATCCAACATCATGAACCATCTTTTACGTACGTTAAATATTTTAAAGTATTTTATGATCTATTCATCATCATTCCAATTTTTTTTTTACTACATCTAACACTATAAAATATTTAATTAAACGTGTAAGCAGTACTTTAAATTATTTTCAAGTGAGAATAATATGTGTGTGTGTGTGTTTTTTTTTTTTCGAAGTGAATGTTTGGCAAAGGGAAAGGCCATCCACTTCTAGCCTCATCATCCGCTGTGTCCCTTGTATTGGTCAAAGAACACCCAACGAAAACTAAGCATTAATTTAATTAATTAACTATTAATAGGAACATTATATCAAGGCATTAAATTCCAATGGTGATGACTTTTTTTTTTTAAAAATTTTTTTTTCCAAATCAATGAAGAGCACTACTTGTACATATATTATTCCATCACATATGGCCGCCACCAAAATCAGCCAATAATTTATTCAATTATCCTTTACATTACTGTATTTAGTTCAAAATAAGGGTATGATTCAAATTACATTCACCCCTGTTGGGACAAAAAAAAAAAGAATAGATTCACCCTAATGTATTATTCATTAGCACATGTAAGTCAAATTTCTTTTGTTTTTTTAAATTTTTTTGATTAATTATTTGTACTAACTTATCATATATGAAGTGCCGAATCTTTTTTTTAATACCAATTAACTTACTAAGTTAGATAATGTAAATATAAAACTCTCCAGATAATAATTATTTGCATGATCAAGCAGGCTTAAATTTGAAACTGTCAATTGCTGTTGATAAATTTCACCTTTAATAATTTAATAATATGCACGTAGTTATATTACAAAAATTTGACCCAAACCACATGTTGCTGGTGAGTAGGTAGAACCAAATTTTATTCCACACACACACATATTAACACAATCCTATTTTCGAAAAGCCAGAACTCATTAGAGCTTGGAAGTGTCCAACCTTCTCTCTTAGAAACCAGAATTGTTGTCCTTTTTTATTCTATTCAACATATATAGAATCAACCACCTACGAAGCTGCACGTTCGTCTCTGAGTTGCACAAGATCAGAAAAAAAGATGACAAAGTCACGCACGAGTTATCCAACTTCATCAACACCATCATCGTCTAATAAGCTAGGAATTGGTGGAACAAGTTCACCACACTTGATCTCTAAGTTGAAGCCAAAGATACGGATAATCCATGTTTATGCTCCGGAGATTATCAAAACTGATGCTGCAAATTTCAGAGAGCTTGTTCAGAGGCTCACCGGTAAACCTGAAGATGACGAAGAGAAGAAAGGAGGTAGAAGAAGAAAAACAAAGACTACTACCACACCGCCAAAGAGATTTTTAGATCCATTGATGATTATGGAAGAACAAGAACAAGAGTGTATGTTGGGTCTGCAGAAGAATGTGTTGAGGATGAAGAAAGAAGGAGAGGAGAATGATGATAATGGAAAAGTCAGTAGCAGTGGTGGTGGTGGTTACCTTGAAGGTTTCTCAGAATTCGACTGTTTCATGGAAGAGTTTAGCACCATGCCTGTAGTGTAATCTAATCTAATTCCTTAACTTCTGTTGTCTTGTTATTTTTGTCTGTCTCTTTCCTTGTGTCTGTCAATATATATATATATGGCCATATATTACTGCCTTATAATTCTGATGTAGTTCATCTGTATTAACTTCCACTGGTTCCATTTGGATGCACAAATATAACAGTAGGGGTGTATGTGTGCAGACGCGCACAGAAAGACAGGCACACAGGCACTCATACAAACCTTAACTTCTTTTGTATTACATGGTTGAATATATATATATATATATTTGAATTCATCTTGTTTATTTGCATATTAGCGTTCTAAGAATCCAAAATCAGAACTTTACAACGTTTGAGCTATTATCTGTCACAAGTTAATTACCATAATAGACACAGCTGATACTGATGTTTATGTTTGTATATGGAAACTGTCCAAATTGTAATGTGAATATGAAAATGGGAGAACTGTAAGAATAAAGTACCTCTAGGACCAAAATAATAATACTTGTGAAGCCATGATTTAAACTCACAAGAGAGCTGAAACTGTTGTCCTAGTCTAAAAACATGAAATTATGAAGGTACCACCAACAAAGTTGGTTTAGTTGGTAAGGAATTGATTTGCAACTTATAATGTCGTGAGTTCAAATCTCATTAATGATGTGAAAACTTTATTGGTATGTGATTTATAAGTATCTTTATAAACGCTCTCTGAGCCTAGTCTTGGTTAGCCTCCAAAACCCAATTCACCTAAACTTTTATGTAAAAAATGAAGGAATCAAGAACCACACGGGGTGCAGTGTCAAATGAAAGGAATTAATCTTTCATAATGTGATGAACCAATGTTTAATTCCTTATTGAAGAAGTCTTCGCATATAATGTGTTTATTTGGAAACACTTAACTCTCACCCAAAAGTACGTTCAACAGTGTTTTTCCGTAAAACGAGACAATCTCATCTACATATTTACATCTGTTTGTGTAAAAGTATTTCTTTGCCGCTTTTCCAAACGGACCCAATGTCTGGCTTGAATAGAGCTATCTCTGATAGAAAAACATTGTGCTAAACCGGAGAAAAGAAGATGGAATGTAATTTTTGCTGGTAAGGTTAGCCAATAGCAAGAAACCAACCGAGTGAGTGAGTGAGAGAGAGATTGTAATTCAAGCTTGAAGCTTCACGAGGGATCTATTTCTTCTAAGGTACCGTACAGTAAGTGCTCTGCATTTCACAAAGTAAAACTTCAACGTGGGTAATCATTGTAGGAAAAAACATGCAACTTTATTTATCATTAACGATTGTTTTGTAGCAGAAAATTTAACTATTTACAATTTTGACTTCTACTCACATAAAGTGGACCCGTTTAGGAACACGATATAAAAGTACTTTTACACAAGTCGAGGTAAATATGTGGATGAGATCAGTAGCGGAGCCAGGACCTTCTACCAGTGGGGGCAATTTTTTTATTTTCAAACAAATGACAACATGCTTACTAGTATAAATAATTTGAGCGGTTCAAATCTTAAAAATCAGTTGGTGCATAATAAAAATCCAATAGTTATTTACACAAGTACCAAAAAGTTGAGTGAGGGCAATTGCCCACCCTCACATACACTTGCCTCCGCCCCTGGATGAGATTATCTCGTTTTACGCAAAACACTGTTAAATGTGCATTTAGTTTTTCTAAACGTTGTCACAAGCAAGCTCAATGACATGATTGTTTATCACTGAATCGCTTCTGTATGAACGTAAAACACATGTAACTGATGTAAGTGTGGGGGTGCATCACAGATTCACAGCCTACCATGTTCGAATTCATTGTTGTTAATTACAGCTTCCAACGAATGGCTCCACAAGCATTTTAAGTTCGTTTGTAAACCGCAAAGGCGAAAAATTCAGACAAACCAATCAATCAGAGCTCGATCCAAGACAAGGTGTTGGGTCGATCGTTATCGCCCAGTGCAAAATATTATTGCTATAGCATGTAGCTCCTTTGATACAGATAATCTTATTCATTGACAACACTTGGATTATAACAGAGGAAGGAACGTTGGTGTTGGTGGTACGAGATGACAGCGATAAAGACCAGAATCAAGTGTAGTTTACAACAATGAAGCTCTTCCTAAAATTTTAGTGCGAGATCGACCAGCTTCTGAACCAAATCCCTATGTCTAGAGAGAGAGAGAGAGAGAGAGAGAGAGAGAGAACAAATTCAAGACCAGTTTTTGTATATACAGTGAGAAAAACCGTAGATGAGAAGCTTGGCTAATCCTCCAACTGAGGCTGCTTCTTCCAATGGCTGCTCTGCCTCTGTTCATCTCAACGGCTCCCTCAAATATAACAAACAATCATTTGTTATAATACCTAAAATCAGCAGCAAATAAACAATAATATACCTCATAAATTCACATCAGCAATCTTCAAAGAGATTGGATAAGTATTACAGTAGATATAACCAGACCTTATCCACCAATATGTATCATGGGCCTATTTGCTGTCTTGGCAATGTCAAACATGCCATTATGTGAAGCTTTCTTCCTTTTCACCTATATATGCCAAGACACATACTTAGAAACATAATAGTACAACAACATGCCTCTGATAGTTCAATATGCCTAGTCGGTTATAATAGCTGGAGGAATTTACGAAGAGTTTCCTGGCTGCTAGTTTTCAGGTTCCACAATGCAAACACAACCAAAGTGGAGAAGACCTTAATATGTCATGTGGATCCGTAAAAAATACCTACTTGACCAGCTTTTATCAGATAATTTGATATGATAGCTGTAACATCCCAACGCCCTCTCTTGCAGATATTGTCCCTGTTTGCAGCCGTAGCCAAGAGCAGGGTTTTGTTCCTCTGGGTGCAGCCGTAGCCACCCAGAAAACGCGTCCATGAGGGAAAGGTATCCACACCCTTATAAGGCATGCTTCGTTCTCCTTCCCAACCGATGTGGGACTTTACAATCCACCCCCCATAGGGGCCCAGCGTCCTCGCTGGCACATCGACCGGAGGTCTGGCTCTGATACCACTTGTAACATCCCAGCACCCTCCCTCGCAGATATTGTCCCTGTTTGCAGCCGTAGCCAAGAGCAGGGTTTTATTCCTTTGGGTGCAGCCGTAGCCACCCAGAAAACGCGTCCATGAGGGGAAGGTATCCACACCCTTATAAGGCATGCTTCGTTCTCCTTCCCAACCGATGTGGGACTTTACAATAGCACCCTTAAAAAAAACACTTGAAAACCGTGCCTAAATTTTGTCCATTATAAATTTAAGTATATGATTGACATTCTTTAGTCACAAAGCAACATGAAATTTAATATCCCCTCTGTCACTATTATAGGGTGCCTTCTAGAAGTAATTTTTTGCCCTTGATATAAGTTATTTGGAGAATCATTAATGTTTATTTGCTAATTTTACCCATGTAATTAATGCTTAAATGTGGCTCTTCGTATCTTCCTCTCTCCTTCAAAACCTCGTTAATGGAGGAGAAGTTGAACAATTTTATTAATATAAGCCAAATATGATGAGTTAACTACCATTCTTTAGTTCATGTGAATTAGTTGCAAGTGCTCTATAACAATCATAATTAAGCAAGCATACCGCTGCTCCTATTATCTCTCTAAGATCTTGATCCTCTGCACCGTGTGGAAGAGGATCTCTTAAGCTAACCTGCAAGAGAATCAGAACATATAAGGACATCTAGCATTTGTTTCTGTCGACATATAGTAACAAAATATCCTTAAAAATCATTTTGCCGTGTGAAAAAGCAAATGCTTATCAACCTTGTAGAAAGAAATGCCTGTATGAGATGCATGTAAGCTGAATTGAAATGGTATCAATAGTGGACAGGGAGCAATACAGATGAGAAGAAACAAGTGAACAGAACTTAGGTACATTTTGGTTAAAGGCGCCATCTTATAAATGAAAAATTAGAAGAAATGCCAGGGAATTATAATCAGGAAAAGATAGGGGCATTGACTGTAGTCAACAAGACATGTATAAACTGATCAAGTGGGCTGTGCAAAACCACTTGTTGAATGGATTGTACATGAAACCAGCATATAAATAAAGAATATTCCATCATTTAAACTATAATGAACCAGAAAAGAAAAATGAGAAATAAATTAGAGGTTGGCCCTAAAGGCACCAGAGGAATGGATTTTTCCAATTCTAACAAACCCACTCCAACTTTTGCAGAGTATACTCAGTGGCGGACCTACATTGATCTCAGGGGGTGCGGCTTCCAGAAAATTAGGTATATATTAGTATTATGTGATTTATTTTACACCTACTTATTTACTAATTTTGAACCCACTAAATTTTTACTCAATTTTTTTTTAAAATATATTAAGAATAAGTTTCACTTATCTTCTCAAAAAATAGTTTACACCCTCTGAGTCAAGGTCCTAGGTCCGCCACTGGGTATACTCAAGACTAAAGAATCAATTTGAATTACTCTGATGGTTTTCTTTGATTCCAAAACACGGAACCCATCAGTAAGAATTCACAATGGAATCAGTAGCTCAAAGTTCTGACTTAGTGTTGCAATTTCTCTGTTTGATAGTCGAGACAAACTGCTGGAAAGCTACTTCACTAGCAGCAGCTGACTGTACGAATCCATTATGCACCTCAAAGCCCTAGAACGCTAAAGATTTGCAACAGCATTAGCCACAATTTATAGGCCTTTAATTCCAATACTGTAAACCCTGGCCCTTTGCCTCCTTTTCCCGAATGCAGTGTGCAAAATCCAGTTGGATATAGAAAGCCTATAAGTTTTTTCCACAACCAACAACTGACCCTTCCCTGATTAACCATCCAAAATCACAAATTCTACTCAAGTTACCACCACCACGTGACATAAAGTGCGCACATATAATCTTCACAGATAGAATTGGGCTTACCTCTGAAGGACCAAATAAACAAACTTTGAAGTTTCCATCTGCTAATAATCTTAATCTATTGCAACCAGCACAAAAATGCTCCGTCATTGATGTGATGAAAGAAACTGTACCCTGATGACCATCTATTGTAAAATTCTTGGCTGTATCTGTTGGGTGATCTTGAAGTCTCTTTAAGCCTATAAATTGTTTCCTCTGTTTGAAGATGATGATTACAAATTATGGTATCTCTATAAGAAAACTTCAAAACTCTATACAATGACCGGTTAGAATTCCAACTTACAAATATATCCAACATTTCTGAGTAGGGCACAAGTTTCTTGACATTCCACACATTTCCATCAAAAGGCATGAACTCAATAAATCTAATGTTAATTGGCTTTCCACGTGTCAACTCAACAAAGTCACAAATTTCATCATCATTGAATCCACGCATTACAACACAGTTGACCTGAAACATTAGGAGGCATGCTAAACAGCTTAAAAATGCATCCCTACGTACAGGGCTATAAAATTTGAGTGATTCAATAATTAGGTGAAACAACAACTACTTGAGGGGAGGTGATTAAGTGAATGCCCCTAGATATATAAATAAGAACAAAAGTTACCTTAACTGGATTGTATCCAAGGTCTATGGCAGTATTGATTGAACCCATTACTTTTTCATGTCCTTTACGTCTTGTCATAAACTCAAACTTTGCTGGTACCAAAGTGTCTAAACTGATGTTTACAGAAGTAAGCCCACACTCTTTCAGCTTAGGAAGTTTCCTGGCAAGGGCTATGCCATTAGTAGTCATGGCTAATGTCTTCAGTCCCTTCAAGTTTGACAACTCCCAGCATATGTCTTCAATATCCTTTCTGACAGTTGGCTCCCCACCAGTCAAACGAATTTTGTTCACTCCAGAGCTTACAAAAAGATTCGCTAATCGCATTATCTCCGTCCCAGTTAGAAGCTTAGGGCTGGGAGTAAGCTCCACACCCTCTTCTGGCATACAGTAATGACACCGTAAATTGCAACGCTCTGTTAAGGATATCCTCAAATAAGTGTGCAACCTTCCAAACGAATCTACTAACATGTCAGAGTCAGCAGTATCGTTCGGCTGATCTTCAAAACATGTAGCAGGAGATGTGGCATACATTCTTGCTGCATGTTCCTTCGAAATTCTACTGAATAAAGCTTGACCATTACTATTTCTATAGGCACAAAAAGATCCAATCTCACAATTTACCTGTTGCAATTACATTAGTAGTGTTAGCTAGACTTAATTTTGTTCCAAAATCTAGCATCAACCACACCTAAGATTAACAAACAAGAAGACAATCTTGGATACTAAATCAATTCTCCAATGGTAAGTGTGAATTATCAACCATTCACGTGGGTGCACTAAAAATACTCAATTCGTATATTCATTGAAACAAGCCATTAATATAAATCACCAAGAAAAAGTACTTAATATAGAGTGAACTGGCAACACACACACACAAACAAGATGCTCTTCTGTCAACTTGAAATTGGATAAAAAATGAGAACAGTAATGTTTTAAGAGGACTGATATAAAAATACATCACCCAAGGGACACATATGGTGCAATTCAAGTCGATCCTATGGTCTAAACAGCTCTAACATAAAATTGATTGGCATTGTTGGTGATATCTCACCAATATCTTAAGAATTATGATTCCCCAATATCTTGGCCCCAAGGGTTTTGGTTTCCTGATTTTCTGTTGGGAACGTAAATTGCCTGACTTTCTTCCTGCCGTTGTTGCACTTTTAGTAATGACTATTCCCTCTTCATTTTCTGCTATTTTTCTTGAGATGCCTGTGGCAATCTTGCCGCCATGGTCCTTATGTATGCGTTGTTTCTCATCTGAACAAGAATTACGAATTCTGAGTATGTTATCTTAGAAATTTCTATACTCTGATCTGACCATGTCCCCCGGAACATTACAATTTTACTTGTTATCCGTCAAACTCCATCTAAACCAGATTCCACAAAGAATGGATTTCATATGAAGGATGGCCAAATGACACAAATGACACAAGACATTAATGTTAATGATTTATTGAAGGAGTCGATCATGGACACAACGTATTTTGACTGCAATTTACCAGAGACACTTCGAACAGATTAGTTTAGGTGATCCAGGAGTTTCCATCCATTAAATTTTAATTAACAAATGGAGTACGACCGTTTAAATAACAAAATAAGTAAATGAGATAAAACAAATAGAACCCAATACAAAAACCAAGAGTAAGGAAAAGCTTCTTCTACCTGGAAGAAATTTGATTGTCTGAGCCCAATACGCCAATCATTTAATTTAGATAAGTAGCGCCTCATCCTGGTTCAAGAGCTGATGGAAACAACAGCTACAAAAATATAAGAGGAAAACGAAAAGATAAAATGCAAAAAAAAAAAAAGAGTTTTTCTTTAAGACAAGAAAGATGCATAACCTGAGGATACGATAAAGACTCAAATTTCCTTATCTGGAAACGATAGAACAGCGAAAGGAGAGATGAGGAAGTGAGAAATGAGGATCGGAAGGTCCTATGGGGTTTTGGGGACCTTTGAACATGTCGGAGAGCCAAAGTCCAATGCTTATTAGTATATATATAGAATTGGATTCGACGCATATGAACACTAGCTAGCCAAGCAGTGAAACTTGGAGCTGTGAGATGAGATTGCCGGCGACCTGTAATTTTAAAACAAAGTAATTCCATTTCCCGTACAAAAGCGTATCCGCTCCCTAACCACGTTTTGATTTTTCCCTGCACGCAAGTTTAAGGTCGTGCGCTGGAAAGCGCGAAAAGGACTTCACAACACTAGAAGACAAGTGAAATGATGTTAGATCATTGAAGGAGATGAAATTCTGATTTCCATTATATATCCTCTAACAGGTATCAGCAAAATCATTTTTATAATTTTAATAAAGACTAGTATCATTATTAGTGCTATTGTTTGGTCTGAGTTTTTTTTAATCTATATAATTTTAAATTATTGATTTTAATCATGTAATGTTATAAGAATTTGGTTCAAGTTAAGTACATGAACTAAAAAAATATAGAAATAAATCAACATTGATGAAGATTAAAATTTAATCAACCCCTGTTTTAAAGTGAACGGAATTGAGATCCTTAACACTACCCACCTCCTTCTTAATTAAAAAACAAATGATTGGATCAAAAATCTTGTATAAAGACATGATTTTTAAGATCTGGAAGTTCAGTTGAGTTCGACTAGGTCATATCATATGACGAGGGAGGGGACATATGATGAGAAATTAATGGCTTATCCTTGATGTTATGTATCATTGTATTTCTTTTTGAATAAAAGTTGTGGACGGTATCAAGGGTATATATGAAAATACTTTTTACAAATTTTGAGGTAAAATTTAGTTTTTAAAGAATATCTTTTACGGATTTTATGGTAAAATCTAGTTTTTGAAAAGTAATTGTATTTGAGAAGTTATTAATTTTTACGGAGTTCAATGCAAAAAGTAGGTAGGAAAGAGGAAAGAAAAAGTAAGAAATAGAAAATTTATTATGAGATAATGTGTTATTTGACAAGAAAATAGCTTTTCGAAACCTATATTTTAAATTGAGGTTTTGTATTCAAAATAATTTTTCTGTAAAATACTAATATTTGACAAAATCTATGTTTCAGGAAGAGAAACCAAACAAACCCTAAAAGAAATTCAAAGTTAAGAAAACCAAAAGGCTAAGTTCTACATCATCCAAAACATCATTTTAAGGTTTCTCTACTCTTTTTTTTCTTCGTGTCAAGTGTACCTTTTATCCTAATTCAATCAAAATTCATAAGGCTTCCTTCCATTTATGTATTTTAAAGGGGATGACGCAAAGGAGCTGACTTTTTATTAAATGTTATTCTAGATAGAGATTGTGCATGTCACCTGTCTATTTTTTCACTCATAACTAAAACGTGTCATTTGTTCCGTATATTAATTTATTTAAGATTTGGGCAAGTTTTTTTTTTTTAATTTGGGCTTCTATCTTTTTTGTGCGTGGAGCATTCGTTATCCGGAACGTACCTTATTTTAATTTAAAAGATTTATTAAGGATTCGGACTAATTCGAATCGAATCAGGAATGATCATAAGTGTATAAACCTTCAAGTATTTTACACTATTGGATTCCGATATCTCAAACTCAAGCCATATGATTCTCTGATTTAGAGGTTGTTTGAATTTTTGGTTGAAAGTAGCTTTTACAGATTCCGAGGCAAAATCTAGGTTTTGGAGAATAATTTTGGAAAATAGCTTTTACAGATTCCGAGGCAAAACCTAGGTTTTGAAAAGTGATTTATGTTTAGGAAGTTATTAACTTTTACGGATTCCGAGACAAAAAAGTGAGTAAGAAAGAGAAAGAGAGAAAAAGTAGGAAGAGAGAACATAGGTTTCAAAATGAGGTTTTGTAACCAAAATGGCTTTTGGGAAAAAAATTTGTTTGGATAAAACCTCAATTTTGAGGTAAAACCTAGGTTTTGAAACCAAACCTAGGTTCTAGAAGTTGTTCCCAAACAAGCTCTTAGAGCCGGGAATGCGGGTCAGCCCGCTAGGTGGCGGGCTGCAAAACCCCAACCCGCCAGCCCGCCAACTTTTTTATTTTTTTAAAAAATAAAAAATAAATTCTTTTTTCTTTTTACCCAATTTTTTCTTATAAGATTGCATATTTATGTTATTATCTTTCAAATTCTATGAATAATTGTTCAATAATTTTGTAAAAATAAAATTTATTACGTTTTTCTTTGTAAAAAATATTGAGATGAAAAAAAGTAAAAAAATATATAAAATATATATTTTTCAAAAAAAATAAAAAAGCGGATTAGGCGGGTTGGCCCGCGGACCCGCGGCTCAGCCCACTTAATTTACGGGTTGAAAGTGACGGACTGACAGGCTCAACCCGTATTACCAGCTCTACTGTGATTAAACTAATACAACTCTCATTAGTTGAATCAATTGCTTGGTGGCTGGGCTTCTAATTTTTAATGGTCATTACATCTTTTATTGGGTAGGCCGCTCCAACTAATTTCTTTCTTCCCTTTTTTCCATTAGCCGATAACTTAGATTTATCCAATGTCATTTCCAGAAGTTAAGGGTCTTAACTGTCATTATTCATCTTCTGTAAATAAAGTTTAAGGGTTTGATTTTTTCATGCTCAAGTGTACCCATCTTTTTTTTAGTTAAGCATGGGCATCCTTTTATTAAAGTTAATTCTGTTTGAGGCACTATCAGTCGTTAAATATGGGCATTCTCCCGACGAAGATTTGAATCTTGATTTATCATCTTGTGTAAGAAACTTATTATTTCCATTAGACCTAAATCCTATTAAAAAGTGTACCCATTTTTCAACGGATTCCCAATATGTGAAAACTTAATTACATCAAACAGGGGGCTTTTCTCCAATTCTCCTATCAAATAACTACGGGTAATTAGTAAACATGAGGACACTACATGATAATCACTCATTCTACCAACAAAAATTGATCCAAATAGTAATAAGTTGGCTAATAATTTTGTAAGGGTTATGATACTTTCTTATACCTTAAGTTTATCTTCACTTTAATTTCGATCTTTTAAATTTAAAATCAGTGATTTTGATATCTCAAATTTCATTTTATTTAAACAATTTATTTCTACAATCTAATAAAAATTTGGATCATTATAACCATTAAAAAATCAAAACCACTTTGACGGAGCGAAGATTGTATTAACTCATTTCATAAAGTTATTACTTCAGATTTTATTGGCAAGTAATATGTAAATAATTAAATATACCTATATACATTATTTAAACTCTGAAGCATGTTTTAGCCCCCAATGAATAACTAAAATTAAAATCCAACTTACCTATGTTTTTTGATAAAAAAAATATGTTGCTTTATTCTGGTAACGCTCACCAAATACTGCGCCCCTCCTGCGCCTTTGGATTGATCGAATAGAAGCATCAAGTAGATTTTTCATCCGTCCGATTCATCTCTCCGTCAGCAATTCATCTATCTCTCTCCACTACCCTCCACCTGTTTCCAAAATCCCAGGCATATTTTATTGGGCCACCTGAATCCATGGCTGCCTCAATACATCAGCGAAGATTTCATTATTTAGAAACTAGGGCTTCTCTTTTCCCAAATATTCTTCTCTGATCCTCTAACCCTCACTTTTTTTTGCAATCAAGTTCCGAACTTTCCTACGATTTTAGAACTCCGATATCCATTTTCTCAGCCCATGAACGACCAGTCTCAGATCTTGCAACACCGCCAAAACTACGCCGTTTGGCCTCCTCTTCCGCCACCGTTCCCGCCGGACAACCCTGCGGTGTTCTCTCAAGGGCCTTTAATATTCAACGCCCCGACGGAGACTACCAATCATCCGGGTCGGGCGAATTGGAGGTCCAGACCCGATAAGAGGAAGGGATTTCGACGTGCCGACCCTATCGGGGCTCTGATGGGTCAGGGATGCAGACCCGCGAACCATAGTGATTCGCAGTTTCAGAATCGATTGAAAGGTCGAAGATTTTACCCCAAGAGGAAGTTCAATTCTCAATTCGCTCCATTCGCTCCGAGGAACACGACTTCGTTCCTGATTCGCGCCAAGAAATCCGGCGGTATTGCGTCGTTGGTCTCGCCGTGCCCCATCACGCCGGCGACTCTCCCGACGCCGGTGTTCTCTCCGGCGAGGGAGGATTTGATGGACATGGCGAAGGAAGAATGGGGTGTCGATGGGTACGGCTCGATGAAGGGTCTGATCCGACTTCGTTCGGGCTCACCTAAAGGCGATGTAGAGGATGCCGATCCCGATGATAATAACAGCGGTGGCGCGTCAAGTGACAGCGACGTGGAAGAGGAGCGCGTGGAAGTTGAGAGGAAATTAGACCATGACGTAAAAAGATTCGAAATGATATACCCAACCTCCACCGTAGGCGAAGATCAGACCAGTGTACTGGAGAACAGAGTCGACGAACAGGACACCCACATTTCCCTGCTGGAAGAAGAGAATCTTACGCTCAAGGAGAAACTATTTCTAATGGAGAAGGAGCTGAGTGAACTGAGGAGGAGGGTGGAGTGCTTGGAGACCGATGATGGGATGGCGCCGGAGAATGTTGCAGAGACCAGAGACCATCAATGACGTCGCCGGCCACTAAGGTTCAGAGAAGAGCGTAGGAAACGGTATTGCTGAGGATGATGGTGTTAGAGACTGAATTATCATCTTCTACAAACCCATTTGAATGCTAACAGTAGGATGTTTCTAGGAAAACGAATCTGTGCCTGTGATGATCCCTGTAAATGTCTGTATATATACATATATATATATATGTAGGATTGTAGATGCTATGATAGTTGGCATAATATATGTGTATATATGTTAGTTTGCGTTGTTGCTTTTTGTGGTGGGATGACTTAGAAAGAGGAGCTGCGAATCAGAGGATTTGCAGGCGACTCCAATATGATCTTCTTATGCATTACTGGTAAACGGAAGATGGTTAAACATTTTGGATATATATTGTTTTTGCAGTTGGTTGACACAACCTTGTGGACTCCTCTTCTTTACAACGAAGCTGGTAAGAATATTGTTTTATTAGTTATTAACTTGAAAACAATTAGTTACCAACGCGGTATGATGTATGAAATGTATCTGCCTCAGATGTTAAAAGGAATACTATTTGTAAACATTCATATAAACAGTTTAGATTTCGAAATTTTAATCTGTAATTTTTCAATAATTAATTTATTTTTTAATTGATAGTTTTTAACTTTGACATATACACGAATTTAACCAATAGTCTCTCATACATACATTACTATGCACCCACAGTGATTGCTTAGGTTTCATTTTCATGGTATACCAAACGCACTTTTAAATTTCATATCCATTCCCATTTCCATCAAAATCAATTCTAATGTACCGAACGAGTCCTTAGAGTTAGCTTTGTTCCTCCTATGATTAATCATCACTTCTACGAATTGGAGTAATTAGCTACCTTTGCATTGTAATACAATCAAAAAAGGTGCTAATCAATTCATAAAAAAATTAGTTTTATTTTAAATTCTATTTGTTCAAAAATAAAAGGTTGTTTAAACAAGAAATTACATTAAATATGAAGTACTATCCAAAATCATGATTTGGATTTTTTTTTCATGTTCAAAAATTTATGAGTTGAGTCTTACAATACACGGGGGTTAATACGTATCTTTAGTTTTAAAGAGTATTTACAAAGATACATACAAATTTCAACGAATAAAATGTTTACGTTGATAACAAGATTTCAATTGAATCCATGTTTGTTGGTTGTTCCAATTAAGATATGTTCCAATTAAGATAAGTGGCCTGTGCTTATCCTCTTGGGTAGCATGGAATGCGCTCATAATATAATAGATTTATCTAATTATACATGTCTGGATGATTATTAACAATATAATAATGATTGATCTAATATTAGTTCATATATTAAAAGATTAATTCAACTTAAATCAATCATTTATCGTGGTTTGTAATGAAACATAATACACTCGCGCTGAAATTACATGGCAAGTCTTCGAATATTTAGAATTGCAATCTTTAATTGAATTGAAATCTTTTGACCCTAAGAAAAGGGATTAAAATAAAGTGACCCTACTTCTAAATCTTTTACATTTCTTTAACAACTTTTAACAACAATCAACCTTAGATCCACTTGGCTCTTTAATAGGAAATTCTAACATTATTCCTTATTTAATAGTTTTAAATTCTAAGGGTATGAAGTTAAAGAATGAAAAAACAAGGGAAAAAAAATACATGGGAGCAATGAAAGAAGATTGTAAAGACTTTTAGAAGTTAGAACCAAAATCTTGTTTTAATCTGGCAGAAAAGGAAAAAAAATCTGGTTTTAATATTAATAAACAAGGAAAAATACCATAAAATCCCAAGTAGAAGAATTGATGAATAAAATATCCTAAAAATTCATAAAATTACCATAAGGTCCCTAACTGTTGAGTTTGTTAACGAATGTTAGTAAGATTGTTGATGACAACCTCAACAGCTTCTTCTAAAAATTTATGATAATTTTATAAATTTTTAAAATATTTTATTCATTAATTCTTCTATTTCGATCTCCTCGTATAAACAATTAGTTATCGTTTATGTTTCTTTTGTTTCTCGTTTTTAAAATCTGTCAGCATAAGTTAAACCAGCAAATTTTCATTCGTTGATTTCCATGCTTGATAATTGATATCCAACCCGTGTTATGGATTGGGAAAGCCGAAAAATCCCCAATTTCCTCCGTAAATTCTTACCCATCATCGCTTTGGATTCATAGAACTTGAACCGAATTGTTTATTTCCTTCCTCATCTCGAGCCAATTGGTATCTCTCAACTTGAAAGGTAGGAGAGGCACCCAGTTGGTCATCACGCTGAAAAGGCACATGCGAATGGTAAATCTTCCTTCTCCATGTTCATTCAAAGTTTCACTTGCTAGGTTTCAATTCAATTAGATCTTCTTTGCTCCACCTGCTGTTATTTCGAATTATTACCCCTCGAAATACATAACCAGTATTTTATTTTGGCTGAAGCAAATTTGGGCATATTTCACTGTAAACGTTGTTCAATAAGTAATGCAATATGAATTGTGGGCATAGGATGCTTATACACACAGAGATTCGCACAGATTTTAGTTTATGTACTGGAATGTTTGTTCTGCATGCCTGGCTGGATTTGCCTTCTATTAATTTGTAGCAGTTCCTCGATACAGATGAGGTGTAGTACCTGATGAGATAGACCTGGATAAAGAACTGGAGATAAAATGGATCTTGATTTGAACGAGGAGCCCTTGGACCAAACCCCCCTCTCAGTGATTGGATTTGATTCTATGTTGGATGAGCGAGAATCAACGCATGAACAAATAGAAGAGCGCATTAGGCAACTTGAAGCAGTAACCTTGAGATCTAGGCAGCGTCAGAGGTGGCGACGGGGTCATGATTCAGTTCAAATAAATAACGTTATGGCAGATATGACGATGACACCAAGTGCTCATGATGAGCACAGGGCGCCCCAAGAAGATGCTGGTGTTGCAGTCCAGGAAGGAACAGTTGTGTTAGGGGAATTGACAACAACTAATGCTCAAAATGAAGGTAGCTTGCCTAGGGAAGAGGATGGTGCAGAGCAAGAAAGAACATTAAACAATAGGAAAACTGGCAAAAGGAACGCTTCCCATTTAGTAGCTAAAGCATTGGGCATGGATCCATATATAGATGAGGCAGTGAGCACCACTGGGAATTTTTTTGATTGTAAT
>JANTPZ010095471.1:0-10384 GCA_025593235.1 Vachellia pachyceras | reverse complement strand
GATACTTGGCAAGGAATCTTGAGCACTCCCTCCTGTTGGATACCAAATTCTTCTTCGGCTTCTCTCAGCAACATTTCAAAAGCTTGGTGTCTCAAATAGTCTGTTGGGATTATGAATCTCGAGATCTTTTCGCACACAAACAGCTAAAAAAACTTTTTGGGACGGTCTCATTAGAACTAGAAATATCTGTGAAGGACAAAGTTCTCTTCAAGAACTTCACGCCTTTACTTCCACTGCTGGTACTGTTATTGCTTGCAGAAGAAGATGAATCAGTAACAACAGAAGAATTGTTCTTGGAAGCATTGGCCACCTTCTTCCATTTCTTGAGGATTTGTTGAAGCCTAACGATATCTGTGATCTTGTTAGGCTTCTTGGGATCCATCAAGCAAACCTCTTTGGCGTTGGTTTCTCTCAACTTCTGTATCCTCAATTCCCACTCTCTCTTTCAAAGTGAGAAGCAAATGGTGGTCTTGATCGATCACTTGCCGCCCTTGACTGGCTGATCTTGAAATGCTCCCTTGCTGCTCAATTTTGTGAGCCTCAGCACTCTGGAGAAATCTTTTCGGCGAGAGTCCACCACCAAGAAGTCTGTGCTTGTGCGTTCCAAGTTTCCACGATGAGTTGTGCGTTCCATCCTGCAACCATGGCCGAAACAAGCTCTGCTGCGCCTGATTCATGGAAGAATTATCCTTCCTCTGGTTCTTCTTGGACTCTAGAGTGGCTCTTTCTTGCTCATTCTTTCTGCAGTTGCCTCCTTTGAAGTCTTTCGATCGCCTGCGACGTCCACGAGAGGCAAGAAGGTCATCGAAGTTTCGATCTTGAAGGTCAATCTTCGAAGAAGCCTTGAAGGATGACATCCAGGATAGTGCTCCGCCGCTAGGATGAATGACGGTGGCTTGGAAGAGACAGTGCAGAACCAAGGAGCGACTAATGAGCATTTCAACCAAGAACATAGGATTGAAACGCTAGAAATCAAGGTGTGCTGCCAGACAATATTTGACCCAAAAAATGACATGCTCATGATACCATGTTGAAAGTATTGAAAACAAGAATAGATTGAGAGGTTGAAAAAGAAATTGAATATATTATTATCATAAACCCATATGGGTACAACACAAATCTACCATCTCTTGAAGGTGATGAACTAACCTCATTTTTGGGGACTCTTGAAGTGGGAGACCCAAGTTATCCTCCCATTCTTGGTGGGGACTCTTCATCCTCTCACCTTGTGGTGATGATTATACAATCACACACAAATCATTAAATGATGACCCCTTATATAGACTTTTGGGTCATTAACTAACTAAGTGATTAACACTAACCACTTTAACTAATTCATACTTCTAACAAAGATACAAGGTTTTCAGTTTCGTTTGGGTGTGTTGCATGTTTCGATCTGCAAAAATTCATGTGGGTGTTGCAGAGAGAGACCAGTTATTTCTCTTGCACACACAGATCTGAGATCTCAATAATGATATTAACACGCATATATATATATATGCTATATCATAAAAAGCCCTCGCTGCTATTTATGTGGGCCATGTAAAAAAATAAAGGGTCAAGGTTTTCTGATAAAAGCTGGAAGTATTTGCAAATTTTTTGTTGAATCGTGGGTTCAACTGGCGAAGGTATTGGACACTCTCACCAAACGGAGAGGGTTCGATACCGGGGAAGGCCACTTTGTTGTGGCTCCAGTCGCGACGCTTGGAGAGGCATCTTAGCTCCTGGGTGCTTAGGTAAACGCCTGAGGGTAATTGACGGCTCGCCCTGCCCAACATTGGTATGACCTAAGAGGAAGGGAGATTTCGCCCTGCCTTTGACTTGTGGGTGAGCCCAACCCCCTGCTAAAATTTTTGTATCCAAAAAAAAATTTTACGTATTAAAGAAAAAGCAATGTTGTCTATAATCATTAAAAATGTTAAATGTTATGACTGCTTTTTAATGGTCAGTGTAACTTTACTTCTTTTTTAATATTGTCGAAGTGAAATTGATTCAGCCAAATCCTTCGGGTACCATGAGCTCATCATTACGATGAAATCTGCACCGTTTAAATACAATTTTAACTGTTCAAATTTAAAGTTTTTAACTAATAATTTTTAAATAAAAATAATTATCTGAAACAGAGATGAATATTATATTTATTTTAGATTTTCTCAATAGTAAAATAATTTTCATGAAAAAATAAAAGTAAAAATAATTTAAACTATCCAAATTATACCTAAACAATGTGTGTAGATGAATATTATATTTATTTTCTAAATAGCCCGTATCTCCTATGAAAAATTCGTTGCTAAAATTGTATATTGGTCCAAAACTAAATTTTTAAATAATAATTATGACGCATTGGATGCAATTGAAGTATGATCGAGCTTTTTTCTTTTTCCAGCGTTATTGTACCCACCATTGAAATTGATTTCTCATAATTATGTCAAATAGCTTACGAGATATAGGATATGTATAATAATTAATACTTGCATATCAATATCACTTTAAATGTTTCATACATTTCATTTTATTTTATTGTTGTGTGCCTTGCTCTGTCAAGTCAATACAAATGTCACTTGATGGTTACTTTGAGTGTCACCATAATTTTGGCAATGACTTTTTGCACCTCTCATTGATGTGAGTCCTGATGGTTATAAAAATATTTATACTTAAAATGAACAAATATTTTCATATCACATGAGACAAGAGGTATCATTGGGTCCGTTTAGAAATACGTTAGAAAAATACTTTTACATAAATTAAGGTAAATATATAAAAGAGATTATCTCATTTTGTGAAAAAATACTGTTGAACGTGTATTTGGGGTTATGTATCTAATACTTGTGATGTTTTTGGAGATGATGATGCAATGTTTTCATTTATTGATTTTACTTTCTTTGACAGTTAAGTACACACCCCAATATGAAAAAAAAAATGGCTTTTTATAGTTGGGGATTGTGTGGTTAGATCCGGATAAGTGATTTTGAAAGAATTGAAAGTGAAACTGAAATTAAAATGTGATATTATTTTAACATAATATATATATCTATAATATATAAAGACTAAAATTACTAGTTTAACTTCTTCCATTAGTTTAAGTTAAAAATACGTTTGATACGTTGAAAATTGAATCTTTGTTACTAGCTTAACTTCTTCCATTAGTTTAAGTTAAACTTTAACTAAAATTACTTTTTCTATTTTAAATTTAAACAGATTAATCATTAATAATATAAGGAACTTTAAACCTATGTGTGTAATACGACCGAGGCAGGTGAAGCCTTGGTAGAAACAAGTGACCCCAAGAAACAACTTCAAAACCTGTGTTTTGGTTTTTCTTTCACTGCCCAAACACATTGAAGAGCATTCATTAATTATATCCTTTCTCAGTCACATCCTCATCCTCATCCTCACCAGCTTTATTCAATTCAGAGATATGCGTTTAGGTGGTGAAGGACGTACAAAGATTATCCATTCAAACACCAGCTGTTTTTACATCTAGTTTTACCTCTGTAATGGATATATATATATATATATATAAGAAGCATGTTGGCAATATATATATATATAAGAAGGAGATAATTAATGTACAGGTATTAAAAATTATTCATAAAATTTCCCATTTAATATTGAGAACCAACCCAAATGGGAAAACCACCTTAACCTTCATGTGCAATCAACATTATTTGAAAAAACACATATATTCAAGTTTTAAAATCAAATTATTAACCGCCAATGTTAATTTTTTTAACACAATGGAGGAGAAATAGAAATGTCTCTAAGACTCATACATTACCCGTCATACATGGAAGCATATCAACATAACTTCATAAACTCATTCGGTCTGAATGTTACATGAAAAAAATAAGTCATACGAAGAAACAAGAATACCTAGGTTGTGGAAGATTATAATATGATCAATTCAACATATTTGGATTCATATACACATAGCTACAAATTAAACTTTGAAATTTCCAAGGCGACATTAAACAAAAAAAACTTTCTAAACAACATTGTCTGAATGAAAATTTTCAGAACAAATTTACATATTAACCCAATTTTATTACAAAAGAAAATTAATCACAAACAAATTGATCATATGTTTAAGGCTAGAGGTGGCAGATCTGTACAGATGAAAATTGTTGGCAGTAACATTTTTGATGGCTCTGGAACACATTCAATCATGAACACAGCTCAACAATTGAATTCACAGAGTTACTGTTCAAGTATGTGTGGGTCCTTTCTTTAAAATAGGTCATATCATCATCCTTTTTCAGGACCACACCTTCATTCAATACATTACCATACCCTTTTTATTATTACCGTATCCTCATTGATTAATTTCAGCCTGCTTTTATTTTACATATATTCCCTAATTGCTCCCCACGATTCGCTCACACTCTCACAATTTCGTATTTGAATTTTAAGAATTAACAGAATAACTAAAGGTTAATACAATTTTTGATTCACTAAGCTTTAAACCATATTTTGCAGTCCCTTAGATGGTAAAATGATTCAGTTTTTTATTAAATTACAAGACCGATGTTACGAATCGAATGAATTTAAGGGACCAACACCTATGGTTGAAGCTTAAAAGATAAAAACCAAAATAAGAATAAATTTAAAGGATAAAAAAATTATATTAACTCAACAAAAATAAGCATAATAAGAGGACTTGGATCAATTGCTGCTGGAATTAACGGTGCATTTTCCTAGAATGAAGAAACCAAAACTACAATCACAAAATTAGTACTACGTAATAACAAAATCCTCGAAAGCAACACAAGGCAGCCTCATTTGACCAAACAACAAGAAACGAATACGCAGTTACTCCACAGGTCATGAAATTTTCCACTTCTAATCTGCAAACAGCATTTTGGAATGGTGGTCTCCACTTGAACTCAACTTATTTAGGGTTTGTTTGGCATTCCGTTTGTAAACATCAAAAGCATGTTCAACAATATTTTTTCGCAGAACAAAATAATCTCATCCACATATTTACTTTGACTTACGTAAAAACATTTTTCCATCGCGTTCCCAAACGGACCTTTTATTAGTTTTTTTAACTGCATATTCACTCTAAATTTGTAGTAATCCTTAACCATTTAGATGAAATTTTTAATAGTGTGAATGAAATTACATTTGTTTAGAAGACTGAATTAATCCTCCGATCTTTATAATTTTTGACACAATTTTAATCAATCCTTAATTCGATCCAAGTGAGATCCTATAGTCTTGATTCAGTTAAAAGTTAAAAATTGGCTTTTCAATTTTAACTCATCACAATTCAGTCATTCAAGTTTAAACCATTTAAAATTTTAATCCATAAATTTTATGAAATATGTATTTTTTTCTCAAATATAAGAACTAATATTTTAAATTATTAAACTAGAAAGATTAATTTGGATCGAATCAAATTTTAGATATTGAAATAATACGGAGTTAAAAAGATTAATTTTTCTTTAAAAATAATTAAATCCAATCGTTAGGTTTGGAAGTGCACTGATTAGGTGGAGAGATCAACTGGCTCAATCATCATACATCTCATCCAAAAGTCACCACATCTGACCATTCAAAACAGTAATTCACCCAACTTTTACCATGTGGGCTCCACCAATGATGGATCCTACGGCTCTGATTGTTTTGACTCATTTCGTCATTTTCTCTCCCTTCAACGCTTCCAAGTCAAAATTACTTTCCCTCACCCTCGAGGAAAACTGAAAAAAAACCCACTCCCACCAAACGACGCGTGAACACACGGTTCCTTCAGTATTAATAAATCGGCTGAAGAGGCCAAGAGGGGCAGGAATCAAGGGGCGCGTGGACACGCAGGATGAGGTCACGTGGCATGGTGGGGAATGAGAAGGTTTGACTTTGCCCGAAGAGAGTGGGGAAACGCACCGAAGGCCATTGAGAGACGGCCACGTCTAACGAAACGGCCAACGTAGAGGGGCGTACGCGTATCTGATCGGTTTCTGTCCTCACTGATTTACTATTCCAGTCTCTATAGAGTATTAAATTAACCGAGTTATTACAAACGAGTGAGAGCAATAGTGAGATTCATAGAATGGAAGAAGAGAACTGAGAGAGAGAGAGAGAGAGAGAGAGAAGAACAAGGAGAAAGAAAGAAGATAAACAGCCCTACTAGCTTCTTGCCAAGTCCAACAAGAAGAAAGGAATCGTTATCGTCATGCTCGTTCTTCTGGAATAGGGTTCGTCGTTCTCATTTTTACTAATTTTGATCAGGTTTCTCTTTATTACGCGATGGCTCTTCGGTTTATCTTCATCGTTAATTAGATCCCTTTTCTCTGTGGGTATTGTTGTGTGTGAGACGGACAAGTAATGTTTTTCTCTGTGGTTTTCTGTGTGTGTGAAGAGCAGGTCTGGTAGGTCTTTGATTTGAAGTGTTTTTACGGTCAAAAAGGCGGAGAAGTAGAAGCGTGTGCTGAAGGAGAAAGCTAAAGAGTGGGAATAATGTATGGGGATTGTCAAGTGATGTCAAACATGGGAAGTAACGTAGTAGTAAACCCAGAAACGCTCTTCTCGTCCTCAATCCAAAACTCTAACTTCAACTTCATACCCACCATGCCTTTTCAACCTTTCCAACCACCTCCCATGGTAATACTCTCTCTCATAATCTTTAACTGTCCTTTTGGAATAGTTTATGTTAAAGGTCATATTCATTGTTGGAACGCAGAAAGAAGAAGAGGGGACGATGATGCGAGGGAAGGAAGAGATCATGGAGAGTGGGTCTGGAAGTGAACAAGCTGATCAGGAAAAGTCTGGGAACGAGCAAGACAATGAACAGCCAGCCAAGAAGAAACGTTACCACAGGCACACAGCTCGTCAGATCCAAGAAATGGAAGCGTAATAATCTGTTATTTTTCTCTCTCTCTGTGAATGATAAAAAAGACATTATTTTTCACAATCATTCTCGTAATATATGTAAAAATCTGCAGTTTGTTCAAGGAATGTCCACACCCAGACGACAAACAAAGGATGAGGCTGAGCCAAGAGCTGGGCTTGAAGCCACGCCAAGTGAAGTTCTGGTTTCAGAATCGTCGGACTCAGATGAAGGTAGTAGCTACACCTTAGCGTTCCTTATCATCACACTTAAATATAATAATAATTACGAAAACCCTAATATGCTTTGCTGGTACTAGCAGCTTCATTTAACAGCGGATGCACATTTCCCAATGCTGAAACCACGTTGCTTTAGCTCTGCATTAAAACTCTATTGTGAGCTGTGAGCCCTAAAGGACCATCCAAGAGAGCAATTGGATAGAGAGAAGAAAAGGGGAGAGATAGAGTAGATAGTAGAAGAAACAAGTGTCTCATCATTTACTCTCTGGGTCATTTTTGCTTTTCTGCTTCTTCTTCTTCTTGTTGGCATCCTTCGTTTCTTCACTATACAGTCTGTATTCCATTAATGTGCGCATTAAACCCTACCTGTCACATTTCCTCCCTCCCCATTTATTGCCCATATATCATTACTACTACCGTTTTAGGGTTACAAAATAAAATATAAAAAGGGTCTTCGTTTTTCCAGCTTTTACATCTCAGCCAGAGAGTCCACTTAACTTAGTGTAACTGTGTAACGAGATTAAAGGAGACGTTTTCTTTGACTATAGGCTCAACAAGATAGAGCTGATAATTTGATACTGAGAGCAGAAAATGAGAATCTGAAGAATGAGAACTATCGTCTACAAGCAGCTTTGCGAAATGTGATGTGTCCCAATTGTGGTGGTCATCAGACCATGATGGGTGGCGAACTGGGCATGGATGATCATCAGCTTCGCCTTGAAAATGCTCGCCTTAGAGAAGAGGTTTCTTATTTTATTTCCTCGGAATGCCAAAAGTTGGCTCAATTTGTATTTCTCATTCCTCTTATTTATGTTTTTTAATTAAATTTGTGAAAATCTTTTCTTAGGTATTTAAAGTAAGTGAAGTTTCATTAGGTGAAGGAGTTAATTAGCACAACTGATAAATGGGAATATAATGCCTCAAGATTTTTCTAGCATTTTTATAATCTAAAGCCATACTTCGAATGTGCCTATATGAAGTTTTTTTGGGGGGTGTTCAATTAAAATTTCTCTCTTTTTTTCACTAATTTTGGAAAGATAATATTTTCATCCAAGTTTTCTAAACCTTCTCCCGCTCTGATACACCCCCCCTTCTTTTACTATCCCTCTATGTAAGAGATCTTATTAAGCTTCTCCAAACAAATGAAGAAAATTATTTGACTTGAACGCATCTCTTCTAATATGCTTATAATTTCATAAAAAGTTTAGTTGTAATATTTGGATTAATATCGAACAAAACTATCCATATATTTTTTTTGAAATGACATATAGAGAGGAAAAAAATTGTAATTTAAATTGAAATTTAAATGAACTTATTTTTCAAACATTTTTTATTCCCTTTCTTTAAAGTAATTCTACATTTCTCTCTCAACTCCAAAGCCATTCCAAATCCATGGCAAATTACTTACTCCGGTTATAAATATAACATGAGAGGAAGTATAACTTTGGGGAAGCCTGTGTGCTCCCCTGAGATCTCCCATTATTGTATCTTCACTAATTTCCAATCAATAATTCGGAAATTGATTTCTGATTGTAAATATCTCTTGCAGTTAGAACGAGTGTGTTGCCTGACATCAAGATACACTGGCCGTGCAATGCAAACAATGGCGTCTTCATCACCAACTGCAGCTCTGTTTGCTCCTTCATTGGAATTGGACATGAACATATACTCAAGGCACTTTGCTCATGATCCTGTCGCCTCTTGTACCTCGGAGATGATCCCGGTGCCGACGTTGCCCCCGTCGGATCACGCTTCGCCGTTCCCGGACGGTGGCCTGCTATTGATGGAGGAGGATAAATCTCTGGCTTTGGAGCTGGCTTTGTCGTCCATGGATGAGCTCGTGAAGCTATGCCGGGCGAACGAGCCGCTTTGGATGAGAAGCAGTGGTGGTAATGATAATGTTGAGAGAGAAATACTGAATTTTGAGGAACATGCTAGGCTCTTCCATTGGCCTCGCAGCCTCAAGAACCATTCTACTGAACTTAGGAGAGAAGCTAGCCGTGATACTGCTGTGGTTATAATGAATAGTGTCACTCTTGTTGACGCCTTCCTTGACGCTGTAAGTGAACGATCATATTCCTCCAATATTATACTACTTGTGTACTGATTAGCAATGCAAACTGAATCTTATATTTAGGAGTGGAAGCCGTATTTCTTAATCAAACACAGATGAAAGAGCCTATGGCATTTTTCTGTTTGTCGTTTAATTTGTCTCTAAGATGAACAGTTGTCTTCGCTGCATATTAGATTTTTGAGTAGATATAGATATATATTAATTTTATCTTTTTTATCTCGAAATAACTTAATTCAAGATATACTTAATTAGTCAACGTAGGACTCTTATATTCCAATATTACTCATTACTTCTTTTTATTTATATTTTTTTCTCCTTGTACATTTTCGTTTCATAAGATTCTCTGAGGCATGATATATGTTATATTGTCTTTATGTTGAAACAGTTTAAGCTGATTTAATTTGATTTATCTATGAGATTCTTATATTCTAATACCATGCATTCATGTTTCTGCTAATTAATTAATTTTTGGCCTTGAATGTTGGGATTTCAGATGAAGTGGATGGAATTGTTCCCTACCATTGTTTCTAGGGCAAAAACTGTACAAGTTATATCGTCAGGTGCTTCTGGTCACTCCAGTGGGTCTCTTCAACTGGTAATAATTGATATCCAGCCCCTAGCTTCAAATTAGAAACAAAACTTCTGCAGCTAATGAAATGTTTGTTGATAAATTTGCTTGCTTTTTTTTTTTGTGACAATAAATTTGTTGATAAATTTGCTTGCTTTGTTGGTTGTAGATGTACGCAGAATTACAAGTGATCTCTCCTTTGGTGCCCACTCGTGAGACTCATTTTCTTCGTTACTGCCAACAAAACGCCGATGAAGGAACCTGGGCCATTGTTGATTTCCCTCTCGATAGCTTCCACGAAAGCTTCCACCATTCTTATCCCAGATACTGCCGCCGACCCTCCGGCTGTATTATTCAAGACATGCCCAATGGCTACTCAAGGGTTAGCTCTATCAAATTTGGCTTAAACTATTTTAGTAGAAAGACAAACCTAGCGCTTAATTCACTGAAATGAAATACGTTTTTCCATTATTAATCATCTTGTCTGGTGAATGATGTACGTTACGTGCGTAGGTAACGTGGGTGGAGCATGCTGAGGTGGAAGAGAAACCAGTGCATCAGATATTCAGTAACTATGTGTACAGTGGAATGGCATTTGGGGCACAGCGTTGGTTAGAAGTTTTGCAGAGACAATGTGAGAGGGTCGCCAGCCTCATGGCCAGGAATATTTCAGACCT
>JANTPZ010095467.1:0-10668 GCA_025593235.1 Vachellia pachyceras | reverse complement strand
CAATGTGAAGGCTGGTAATTGAAACAAGGTGGAGGAAATGCCTGCGTCATTGGAAATTCTCAAAAGGATATCACCAAACAAAATTCACCATTGCAGCTTAAAATAGTGCAACTCTTTCTCTTTTGAATTAAAGAAGCACCAAGGGGCTAATGTTACAAACAAGATTGAACCCACCACTTCCAACATACGTGAGAACTTGGCTACAAGGCATTTGGCGAAATGGTGCAACCCAGGCATCTGAATTAATTTGCTCAAAAACGCAAAACTGACTTCATAGTGCAAAATCCTAGAACAGAGAGTCACATATTAAAGAACTTTCCATTGAAATGGGCCATCCCTCTGCTAACACATAAATGCATGATCATAAAGAATCTAATTTATGTTGAACCTCCTACTAGCTTTGAAAAGTTTCTGTATGGGAAGTTCCTTTTGAATAAAAAACTAATCATGTCATTAAAGAAACAATCGAAGTTAAGAGATATTTCAGCCAGTGGGATCCCAGTTTTCTCAAATCATGCCATTAAAGAAACAATCGAAGTTAAGAGATATTTCAGCCAGTGGGATCCCAGTTTTCTCAAATCATGCCAAATTAAACACCTTATAAGCCTTGTTTCCTTCTTGATTCATTTTGATAACAAATAACGAAAAAAAAATATTGAAGTGCACATTATTAGATTTTTAATTAAAATATAATATGTATTATATGCAAAAATTATTGATCACTTTGGAAAGAATAATTAAACGCATCCTTGTGCTATTGAAGAACCTGATAGCAATCACAATAAGTCACAAGAAGTTTTGAGCAATACAAATTTTTCCATCTCAAGAAAATGTTTACAATGAACAGGCAAACTCCAAACTCGCACATCTTATATCACTCATGTTACAAAAACAAGAATGCCAAGAATAAAAAATCCATCTCGCGGCAACGGTCTATTTCACTTGTAAACTTAAATCACCTCGCCTACAATATGACATTTTACAAGCAAATAGCAGTTTCAACATTGTCACAATATATACATACACATACATATGCACATGGGTGGACCTGTTTACTTTTCACCGGTGCAGCCGCACCCCCTTACTTTCAAAAAATTAGGTATATATTAGTACTATGTGATTTATTTTACACCCACTCATTTGCTAATTTTGAACCCACTAAATTTTTGGTCAAATTCTTCTCAAAAGATATTAAGAATAAATCTCATTTATCTTCTCAAAAAATAATTTGCACCCCCTGAATCAGGGTGCTAGATCCGCCACTGCATATACACACCTAGTCCAATATATTGTAACATCTTAGCTAACCACATTTATTGCATCAACTGCACTTCTCCACAAAATTTTATCCTCCATCGCACATGGTCCCCTGTCATAGGATGCCACGTGAAATTTACAAACAAAAATAACGAAAAGAGGGGGGGGGGACAAATTGATCAGTTTGTACCGGCTACAAAAGGTTTTTGGGGTTACAGGTCAAATAAAAATGGATCAAATAGACAAATAGTTTAGTTTTTTTATATCAGAGGGTAAGTTCCACTACCCCAAAAAAGTGGCAAAGCAAAGTTGGCACAAAATTACTCTAATTCACTCCTAGCGATTTAGTCCAGCCCACTTCAACAACAAAACTCACATAAATTTGAAAAGTCGCCTTCGAAAATTGGAATTATTTTATTCCCAACTAGCATGAAATAATTAGAGCTTTATTCATAAGAAGATCAATTGACTGCTGTAAATTGTAGAAAAAAGAACAGACCAATGAAAAAAGAGTCAAAACCATCACGTACTTCCACAACTTGAACACTGTAAAAAATGGTAAACTAATAAAATTGACAATAAAATTATCCATTAAGACAATAAAGTTGAGAAGCTACGATAGATAGCATAGATTTCAGCATCAAACACCAGGTAGAACATCGAGGCATCTAACCTTGCCGTATCAACTTATTCTGGGCTTGGATTGGTTGGTCAAAAGCCCCTTTCCCAACATTTCAAATAGTCAATATGCTGCAAGTGATATCGGTAGACAAGGTTCAGCCAAGGTGACATGATGCTTGGTTATTGGGAAAATCATCAACAGCAGTACACAGCTGAGTGTACTGTCTGTCCCACATTGCTATGCATCATGACATGCATAAACCTGAAAATAACCTAAGATGCCAAGGAGCTCGCTCTCCACCATATGCACAAAAAAGCCCCATGTGGTCATGTTCCCATGTTCAAATGTTGAAACCTGGCATAGCAAATTGAGCTGCAAAGGCCTCAACCCGTGCTCGGAGCTCGACAATGTCCTTTTTGCTCTCAAGACCTTTCAAAACAGCCTTCTGCAACTTTCCATAATCTCTTTGCACTATATTTGCAATTTGTGCTGCTCTATAAATAAATTCAGTGATTGTTTCAAAATCAGTTTCCAGACACCCTCTTGAAGTCATGGCAGGTGTTCCTGAGTTAAGACACCATAAAGCTATAAGAATGTACAGTCCATCAAATACACCAAGCATAAAAGAAGGCTAACCAATTTTAATGTAATAAATCATCACGCACCTATCCTTACACCTCCAGGAGTTATAGTTCCATTATCACCAAAGATAGCAATTTTATTCAATGTAATATGACACATCTCATATATCTGCTCATAAAATTTACCTGTAAAGACGGATAAATAATACTTAGGTCTTACCCCAGTTTATAAACACACAATAAAAATCAAATTATCTAATTGTCACATTAAAATCATACAGAAAGAGGCAATCAACGAATCAACATAATGGACAAAAATTAGCCCCATGTGATAAAGCCTGATAACACGAGTAGACAAGTGCAGGAAACAATTTAATAACCAAATTGGCTCATATTGATCTAAGCATCCTCAAATACGTACCAAATAAGAAATCATATAACAGTAATACCAAGGAAATTAGGTGGTTTAGGGCACCCAATACAATGTCCCAACAGTGTTAAGATGGTTGCCTGAGGTGCAAGGAACCAGAAGTACCCACGTCCATTTTTCAGTAAACTGAAGTCAACCCACTGCAAAGATGAACCCCAATGTACATGCAGCTCCCATCACTTTATATCTTATATTGAGTTATATTGATGACTTATCAGTTATCCTCATTTAGAATACAAAATAGCCAATAGGGAGTTGGATTAAATGGGTATTTGAGTCAAATATGCAACTGAGAACTGAATTAACAGGAAACACGTGCAAAACAGAAGCTGCTATTCAGTCTAAGAGTTGACTGCTATTGAATCTTCAAAAGTTGGTGAGACCAGCGCTGTTGAGACAGAAGCTACTTGCAGATTTCACATGTGATTATTTTTAAGCCTCTTTCTCTCATCTCAGCTGAATAACCCCCTGCGGCTAATTTTCCTCTTCTGCTCAATTTAAACCAATTCCAACACACCGTCACTGCCGACACTTAGCTAATAATAGCTGAATAGCCCCCTGCTGCTACTTTTCCTTTTCTGGTCAAATTAAACCAGTTCCAACACACTGCAACCGCCAACACTTAGTATGGCTTGACTTCCATGAGCATCATGTGGTTTATATTACTGCATCTTCGTCGCAGATCCCACGCCCATCCTTTTCTTTGATTTTATATTTCATGTCATTGTCAGATTTGACAATTCATAAATTTGATTTTCAAACTTGCGCACATTAAAATGGAGACCAAAGATTTTCTTTGCGCTACACTGGGTAAATATCCTGAGGTGTTTAAAAAACTTGAGAAAATTTATTGAAAAAAAAAAATCCAAAATTTTGATGTCGAACTATATTATAAAAATCAAATCCATTTGTCAAAATGTTTACAGAAGAACCTAACAGCACACTGAAAAATTGTGCGTGATTGTGCCCTTTTTTATCTCTCTAAATTAACTGTGTAGTATTTGCCATGAATTCACAATGATTTCAGCTAATCCAAAATTTAAAAAAAAAAATGGAAATCCTAACAGCAAACACTGGAAATTGTGCCTAATAATGTCCTTTTCTTTATCTCTCTAAACTAAGTGCTTATGATTTACGTCAATGATTTAATAACATTTCAAATGAAAGCAAATCTTGGTAAAAAATTATGAGAATAACTTATTCAGCAGAATAACAGCATATGCATCTTCATGCTTCAAGAATTATGGTATCCTTCAGACTATAGTGTAAACATTATGGTGTCCCTATAACTGATTTATGCATGTAAACATGCACATTATACATCAAAAACCAAGACATTCTGCTGGATAGCTATAATAAGATTTTACAGCCACTACAAAATACCATAAGACTAGCCATGCCTGAATGCATTGATACATGTACTATTGTATTTATGAGATGCACATAGAACATCTTGGTATTCAAGATAAAACAGCCCTTGCACTAAAACATCAAGTCACTACCCAAAAGTGGCCCAATCCCATTTGTGAAAGTCTTCAATAAAAGATTAAAAAAAATCAAAGTCACAGACTTTGAATAGCTGAAGTACTAAATAATTGGAATATGGCCATATCAAAAGTTATGGCACAAGTAAATGAGGGGCAAAAAAATTTAAGCACAGATAACATGCATGTATAGACTTAACAAACACATGCATAACTTTCAAAATATTCTCAAAAGATGTGTCGGCGACAATCATATAATATACCTGTCAATCCTAAAGGCCTTAAATCCCAAAGTACTATATGGTTGTCCGTACCCCCTGTTACTAGGCAGCATTTTCTTCTTAATAATGCAGATGCTAAAGCTTGGGCATTCTTCTTTACCTGCTGCATGTAGACCTTGTACTCAGGAGTAGCCACTTGGTTTAAAGCTACGGCAAGAGCAGCAATATGGTTATTGTGCGGCCCCCCTTGCAAGGATGGAAAAACAGCAAAGTTTATCTTTTCTTCAAAGTCATATTGTTCACTTTCATATCCCTGACTTAGAAGCATCCCTCTTTTCCTTGGTTTTGTGCCCTTCCTATAAAAAATTATACCACCCCTGGGACCCCGAAGACTTCTGTGAGTTGTTGAAGTAACAATGTCACAATAGTCAAAAGGATTCACACATTCCTGAAAAGACCACAAAACCAAGTTGATAATGTATCTCTTCAATGTTGAAAGTGCATCAAATACTAGTTAATAGTAAAAGTCTACAAGACATAAATGTAATAAGATAAACTCTCTATCCTTAAATTTAGAATATATACCCAGGAAGTTTAATTTAAATAGAAATAGACCTTAAATCAGGTTAAAGGTTAAACTTTAAAATCTACATCAAAGCAAATAAACCCTATGGATTCAAAAACATTATTTCAACATATTGTATAAAATCTGATATTCCAGCATCTAAATTTATTCCAACAATTTGATTATATATCAGAATAGGGGTAGAAATATGGGTCAGCCCGCAACACGCACAGGTTGGCGGGGGGCTGACGGACTGCATTTCTGCAGCCCAAGCCCGCTAGCCCCCCAACCTGCCAAATTTTAAAAAAAAAACTCCTTTTTTCCTTTTTTACTCAATTGTTTCTCATAAGATTGCATCCACATGATTATCTTCCCACCAATAAATTTTCAATAATGACTTTTTTTAAGTTTTCCAAAAAATATAAGTATTAATGTTTTGTTATAATTTTAAATATAGTATTATAGAAAGTTGATATGAAAAAATAAAATATTATATAATATATTTGAATGTATTAAGTATTGTTTATCTTAAAAATAAAATTTAATATTACATTTTTCTTTGTAAAAATATTGAAATAAAAAAGGTAAAAAAATATAAAATATATTTAAAAAAGGAAAACGGGTTAGGCGGGCTGGAAAAGCCGGAACCTTCAGGCCCAGCCCGTATTACCATCCCTATATCAAAATAATGAAGCACTTTACATTGATGCAATTTAAGATATAGATGGTTATAAATCCAAAATGTTAATACCTGATACATATCTCAAGTTTTACCTAATTCTGAATCTGCCACAATCTTTTTATAATTCAAGATACAGATGGTTCTTTCTGCAAAAAAAAAAAAAAATCAAGATACAGATGGTTCTCAAATTTCAAGGGAGACTCTTCTGTTTTATAATGTATATTTTTCACAAAGATTTTTTCCATCATCATTCATAATGTTGCTTAACTCTGGTAAAGAATTTTTTTTAACTAAAAAAACCACTAACTTGTATTGAATATCATGCTGAATTCCATATATAGTGGCATAGCTTATCATCTAGCTCACACACTTGCCAATGTAGAAATTCATACAAGAGATTATATAACATTTATTGTAACCTAAAGCACAAGAAAACAGATGCAAATAAGAAAATTTGCATGCAGAGACCAGTGACATGTAAATAGTATCTCATAGAAATCAAATTCATTTTACAAACTTGCAGCTGATTGCCTGTCTCAATTTTGTATGCGTATGTAACATGGACTTCTTTTCAAACTTGATATTCTTAAGAGAGGCTAGAAATTTAACAGCATCAAGCAGCAAGTTGCATTGTGGGCATTTTCCACATTTTAGGTGAACCTTAGCATACCCCCAAAAACATGGACAAGTTTATATTAATCAAACTCAAAGATTTTGGCTGGGATGACAAGGATAAAGTTTAACTATGGAGCATGCTATGCTTGCTGTCCTTAGATGCCTTTGTATAAAGTGGAATGCTCAAACTTCTGTACAGCTTCCTCCACAGAATTGAACGGGGATTGAAGACCTCCTTTGTATTTATGCTTCTTTTCTTTGCGGCTTCTTGGCAGTTGGATCTTAACATCCCCTCTTTTCCACTAATTAATGTTCTACTTCAGTTATCATTAAATTCAGTTATAAATTCCAGCCAATCGGATGGAGGCACAATATTAAAAGCGTAGTAGTGCACTATGATAACTTCCTCTGCAAACTCTACAGTCTTTGCAGTTGATAAAAATGGGGGCAGGTGGAAGAGTAAATCGCTAAAAAGTGTAATTACGATCCACCATCAGTGAGGAAGAGCCAACAATGCAAGCTGCCACTACCATGATGCTATGATGCAGACAAAGACGCTGAGAATATGCTTCAACATTAAACCACCAGGAGTAAGTAATTTCACACCTTGGCTGCAATAAGTCCACTAATCTGGGCCATACCGCACATTAACACGGCTCCACATTGATCTGCAATGTTCCTAAATCTGGCATAATCCCACTCTCGAGGATATGAGCTCCCACCACAAATAAGTATCTTGGGACGAAAATCAAGCGCCTTTTCCTCTAGTTTATCAAAATCTATATAACCCGTTTGAGGATTCACCTTATACGGTAAACTCTCAAAAAATATTGACGCCCCAGAAACTTTCTTCCCTTTGGAGTACAGTACCCATGACTAGTGTTCCCTCCAGAAGGTGCATCCAATCCCATGATACGATCACCAGGCAACAACAATCCCGTGTATACAGCAAAATTCGCAGATGTACATGAATAAGGTTGCACATTCACGCCCCAACTTCCAGGGTCCAGACTGAATGCTGCCAACGCGCGTTCACAACAGAGCATTTCAATCTCATCAATGTATTGATTCCCTCCATAATACCGTGCACGCGGCTTTCCCTCTGAATATTTATTCGTCAAATGGCTTCCTAGTGCTTCTATCACAGCTCGACACACGAAATTCTCCGAAGCTATCAATTCAATCCCTTTATACTGCCTTTTCTTCTCATTCTCCATTATCTCATAAATGTCAGGGTCCACAACTCGTAGGGTTTGATTCCCCCATGATCGAATAGCCGCTCTCCGCGCCTCAAGATTGGGGTCCAACGAAACCCACTTGGAAGAACTGGAAGACGACGATGAGGATTCGATATCTCTTCGTCTCTTCAAGCACATCGAATGCCCAAGGATACGAAACTCTTCGACCTCCCTACCTTCGTCTTCATCGGACTCAACCGCTGAGTTACGATTCTCCACTTTGTTATTATCCCCCAGCGGCTCCAACGGGATAAATTGGGTGATTGTGATCGCGGAAGCTTGAGTCAAGCTGAAGAGCGATGGAGACGTCGGCTATCAGGGTCCGTTGAGAAGAAAAACCAAGTGACAACTTTGATTGAGGATAGGATATGTCCATCAAAAACAAAACCGATGCTTAAGCCCCAAACTGTCGAATTCTTCTAAGATTGAAGAAAACAAAACGTACATGTACAAGTGAATCCAATGACAACCCCAATATCTCTCCTTAAGAACAACAGTAACAGCAACAGATACAACGACAAGGAGAGTTGAAGGAAGTGCAGTGACAGTGCTTGTAAATGGAATCGACATGGCAATGAAAACGCATAATCATTGAAGATATGATAACACAGTCACAGAAGGGGGAACGAGAGAACCCAAATCCTAAACTTTGAGGCTCAATGGAAGAACATGGTGATGCAAAGATATGATGATAATATAGAATAAAATAAAAATGAGGGCGAGGCTTGCCGAGTTTTGTGTTTGTTGTGCTTGGCGTGGGATACCTGGGATTGACGAGGAATGCACCTGGATATTGCTGATCTGTAAAATATTGTGGCTACTGTCAGGCCTGACGCAATGAATTGGCGGTCTTTTTATGGCCGGCAAATGAATTGAGCATCATACAAATTTGGGGAAATTACATCAAGGTACAAATTATCATGCCAAGAAATCATCAAATTTATATGGAGTTATTGTGAAAAAATACTTTTTTTTCTTGGCTTTCCCACATTCATCAATTGACAAGTTATTGAATCCGTTAAAGAACACGATAGAAAAATAATTTTACGTAAGTTGATGTAAATATATGAATGAAATTATTTCGTTTTGCGGAAAATATCGTTGAATGTGCGTTTGATCCCTATAAATGCTGAGCCAAACACGCTCAATTTATATTTGATAACAAGTTATGACATGATAAGTCAATGTGCAACTAATAACATATAAAAGCAACACACATTCTAATGCCACCAATAATGAGTTATATAGTGCATCAATTGACAAATCCATGTGCCACTGACCCTAAGTTTGAATATTATAGCTGACAAATTAAAGCATAATAGGTTAAAATGTCAATGATGACAAACATCGTTTCTTAAATGGCACACACATTTCAATATAAAAAAATCTTTCTGTAAAAACCATCTCGAAACTCATTAAAACCATTTTAAAATTCATAAAACCATCTTGAAATCAGAAAAATGCTTCGAAATCTGTAAACTCTTTTCTCTTAATGGACTTTCCAAACACACCAATTTATGATATAGTCATCTTTTGTCAATTCCAATAAATATCCCACAAACCCATCAATTTGACGATTTATTAAGATCGGGTAGTAGTATTTTATCTTTCTTGAGATTTAAGTGTAATTCTCATTTTTTTTAAATTTTTTTAGCTTTTTCTACTCTTTATATATTTGATATAAAAGTTAGTTAAATTTTTTCATGAGATTGATGATGTTAAATAAATTGTTTAGATATATTTATTTATATGTATCATTAATATATATATATATATTGATTTATAAGTTTGGTAATTTGTCTTGAATCACTCAGTTCTCTGATAGCCTCTCCTTCACCGCCTCTCCTAGCTGGTCTCTATTCTCTAGCTCAGCGAGTAAGTTATTCTAAGTGATTGTTTTCCCCTTTATGTTTCTTTTAATGTTAAAGACTCGAGACAATATTTTATTTTAGGCTCAAAAATTGATACAGACCATTTACCTAATTAAAAAAAAAAGGTAGCTATCTTAGTTAATTATATTACATGTTTCTCTTAAAGTATACTTATTTAAAACTAAAAGAAAATGACAGTTGAAAAAAAAAACTTAAAATGAATTTTTTATAAACTTCAAAATGATTACTCTAAAGATACTTGTTTATGGCTTCTATGCCACTAAGTTATTTGACTATTAACTTATAATTTAGTTTATTTTGAAATACAACATAAAACAAACACGTGGCTGGTTTTTTTTATACAAGAAAAGTTTAGGTAGGTTCGGCACTGATCCCCCACCAAAGTCAGAACACGGTCCTAGGGCTCTTTAAGCACTTACAAGGGACTTATAAGATCGCCTACCAAATGAGCCCTCTCAATGGCAGAATGAATCGAACTCACCTTCGTCCGCGTAAGCGTGGTTGCACGCCACTGAAATTCTGACAAAAGCCATGCCCCACCGACCAAGTGGGCCCCACCGTCACCATCCCTTCTCGTGGCTGAAAATGGTCTGTGGCCTTGGTTGGCTGGAGAAACCATTCAGAATCCAAAAAAAATAAATATTCATTTTATTTATTTACTTTAAAAATCGTCAAATAGGCTGAGAAGTAACTTACACCCTAAATCCAAATAGATACATTGATTTGGAATCTGAAAGTTACAGATTTCGAGATGATTTTATGAAGTTTGAGATTATTTTATCAATATTAAGATGCTTTTTACAGATCTCAAATTTTTTTTCTTGACTTGTGTATACGGTTTAAATTTTTTTTCCAAACATGCTCAAATTACTCCCGCTCCTCTAAAAGATAATTTACAGGATTAATATGAAAAATAATTATAAATTTAAACTATATACATTTTTCAGATGTAGAAATAAATATTTAAATCACAGCAAAATTAACAAAATCCCTAAATAATATCGTTACTTTTTTTACAATCCACTCTACTTTTTAATATTAATGGTGTTAGATTATATTTAATAATTGGTATTTTTCTCTC
>JANTPZ010095466.1:0-13049 GCA_025593235.1 Vachellia pachyceras | reverse complement strand
AAAAAAAAACAAGCACATCTCCAATCAAAGTCCGCCCTCATTTTAGTTTTAATCGTTTGGGTGTAAATTATAAGTTTTGATTTATCAAGTTTCATTAAATTTAAAATATGAATCCTTATAATTTAAAAAAATGATAGTTTTACTCTTTTAGAATCTGAAACTCATGGTTTAAAATTTGAGGATGAAAGAATAGTACGATAATAAGAAACAATACAAACTCTCAACTTCATGCCCAAAGCCCAATAGTTCCTTGGTTCTATTTTTTTGTGGGGCAATCTTGATGTCTCATGCCATAATTTGTCTTCGCTGTTGATAACATCAAGTTGCAGAAATTGCAGTGTTACTATAGATTAATCAATCATGTCTTGTGAATGGCAATTAACATCCCCATGAAAGAACACATTGCCATGTCTAATGCAGTCAGCAAAATCCATATTACCAGAGTAAACAGATTGTAGATACATGTGATCTCTTCTGATTGTTGTATAACTCTAATAAACCATAAAAATGAAAAAGCGGGGTAAGGAGAGCCCTAAGGTTCAATGTTGCAGAAACAGAGTTGACATGGTAGTCTCCCTACCTCAAGTATGGCCATGCTTCATAGATAGTAGCAAATCAATTGATTATGTTATTGAATCTTATATGATAGCAAGCAAATATTTCAAGATAAGTGCAATGCAATACGGGAAAGTCATAACTTGTCATTATTTTCTGTGGACAGACTTATATTTCATTATTGGATCCTACTACCTTTTACTCTCTCTTGTTTTTTACATAGAAAAGAAAATCTCAGATACTAACGACCTAAGTCAATAGCGAACCGAATGTTATCACAATCATTCATCAACAGTCCTCAGACCTCCTCCGATACCTCGTCCAAGAAAAAAGTAGATCAAGCGTCATCAACCAAGCCTCTCTCGAAAGGGCATCAGCTACTTCCTTGGCTTCTAGTCTACATAGCATCAGTTCCACATCCCATGGTCGCTCTAACATGCTGGGGATCTCTTCCAGGATGGCAAAGTCCGGGTGAGAATGATCAATTGGTGAGTGCAACAATTGAAACAATTCAGCACAGTCAGTTTCTACTATCAACTTATCAAGACTCGATCAGCTTCAACTTTCAACCCCCAAACTTTCAGTGACAAAATAGAACTTGGTCCAATTTTATGCATAAATCCCTGAAGCACAACGCCGGTATAATCACATAGTACACCAACGTATGTACAGTACCCGTTAGAATCACAATACGATCCATCTACATTGATCTTCACCACTCAAGGCAACGGTGAAATCCAACAGTCGTTCGGCAGCTTCTATTTGCGCTCCTGTATTAAACTAACCTTACCCCAAGATAAATAAGCACTGGTGCAAGCAATCAAATCTTATACACGCCATAATTTCAGGTTAAAAATCCGATTATTGCGAGCTAGCCAAACATGTCTACACATAATTGAGAACCATAATTGGAGTTCATGTCCAAAGATTGGGACAAGCTGAGTGAGGCATCACTTAAGCCACTCCACTTGATCCATTTCTCCAGAAAACAACTCGTGGACTTAGGGTGGAACTTGGATATGCCCAATCTTTCTTGTTTTTATTATAGGAATCTCCTACGTGTTTCTTATCATAACATATTTTGTCTATAATGTTAATTTTTTCCCACATGACTAACTAGAAGATTTTCTGACTAATTAAACAAATTCCTCTTGAGGATAATTTTGAAATTTCATGAGAATAACCAATTTTAACTACACTAGTTTGCCTAAAATTGCTAATAGGTAAAGGCAAAAGAGGTTGTGGAGGGGGTATCACATTAGTTATGCATCTGGAAAGTTTGTCCGAGGGCTATCACATATTGAAAACAGGAATCTCTTGGTAGGAAGTTCAACATCCATCCGGCATCTCGGGAAGGTGCACAAAATCCTCAAGTCTGTTTGTTTGGAAGAAGTTGTGTCTGAGACTCAGAGCACGCTGTCAAAGGGACAAAAGTTGATTTCAACAAAAATTACTGATTTGCTCCATCCCATGAACATGTTTGAGAAGTTTTAAATCCCCACATATCTCATAGCATGTATTTAAAACAAACCCAACAGAGCATGCGGGAATTTTATGGGTTTTAAGCTCAAAGGAGCAGACAAAAATTCCTCAAGTGTGAACGCAGACCAATTTCTGTTATTGTAGTCAACAGTTTCCCCTTCTCTCTTTATCCTTGAAAGGTGAAAGCGTTCACAATTCACATGCTTTTGATATGGTTGTTCCATATTGTCTGCACAGCACCAAGGTGATCCAAAGGTGTTGGAAAGGCTGCATTTGGGAAATATGGTAAATGGAAGGTGTTGGATCTGAATTAATAATGTCCCCTGTATTTTGCTTTGAAATTAATGCACCGTTTATTCATTAAACTTGGGGGGGGGGGTAGCATAGCAGTAACGTTCAGAACTTGGCCCGATCTCGAAAAGGAAACAAATTAGAATACTTTCCAAGGATATAAATGCTCATTTGTAACAATCTGATCAAAATTTTATTATGCAAATATTGGAACATGTGATCTAATTGTCAATGCACAACACTTGCATCAATCCTCTACACCATGAAATCTTGAGAAGTTGGGAAACTAAACAATGCATCAAAGTGGTCGGCACCGCAAGTGTCTTCTACTTGTCAAACTCCCATATAACGCCTCCATCTTCTGCAATGCCAAAACCCAAAAGCTTAGCAATAATCCTTAATTTCAATTTCAACCAAACAAGAACAAAATCACGCCATTGACGTTGTATAAACTCCAAGAGGTCAAGTGAAGACTTTCATGAGACTCCATTCCTGGAGGCTTGAGCCTCTATTTCTTTGGGATTATGGTAAAGTAGAACAATTGATCCAGATACAAACTTTACAAAGGGAAATAAACTACCTATAGTGTTAACATTTAGTAGAATTACATCTTAACTCGCAATATTAGGTTCATTCTGTTCAGAAGCAGCAGGAGATAATATGCATCCCTTCTTTTCTAGAGTAATTTGAAGAAAATAAGTAGAACTACTCTAAATTTACTGCCGACGTTGTATGACACGGATTGCAAAACATATGCCCATTCAAATGCCTGCCTCTCTAGAACTTGAATTTTAGAAATAAAGCTATAGAGCCTCTTGCTGCTTTTTCACCCATGCTTCTTTTAATACAAATAAGGAAATTCGGGGATCAGATTATTATGGGATGTTTTATGTAGTCAACAATGTGTTACTAGGCAAGAGGTAACCTGCTATGGCAGCAATGCAATCAGTTTAACTATAATTCCCTTTATAAAGATGAGGTGATGAAATTTACCTTTAACTTTCTTGTTAATCCAGACCTCCAAAAGCATTCCGGCAGCAATTCCGCCAGCAATGCATGAACCATAGAAAGCGACAGCTGAAGGTAGAGACCGCCGAGGAAGGAAATAGTAGTCAGGGATTTCCCTAACCTTTTTGGGAAGGCGTTTCTTCAAAACTGACAGAGCGCTCGGATTCTGTTGCATTTCACCGCCAACTGCTTTCCAATCCACCCCTTTGAAGGGGTCCTTTGTATCTTCAGTTCCCATTACTGCATGGTGCATACAAGCTTTGTGTTAAAGCTTTCAATTACCAACTCAAAGTAAATATAATTTGTCCGATATTTACTGAGAACAGACAAAAAATTCAGACTAAAAACAGATGAAACAGCATCTCCTAACAGTCAACATAAATTACCATTGCAGTCATCATCATCATCATCATCATCATCATCATCATCATGTTTCATTAAAAATGTTCAAAACCCTTTCCATCTAAAACAGAATGTAGAACTAATATTAGGATTCTCCATGCCGTCTGTGCCTTACCTGCACAAAAAATGATTTTACGATAATCAAACCTCAAATTTCAATACATACGATACAAACAAGAAAACTTGCAGTATTATGACGACAACAGAGTAAGTTCAAAAGTGACATAATAAAAGAGAAAGCAAACAAAATGCAAAGATAGCGGAAGCTAATCAATCTAATAGCAAAGAAGATGACACATTTAGCACAAGCGTCTCAAGCATCACAGACACTCCCTCAACAGGTTATAAAACGAAAAACCAACCCAATTTAAAAGGAAAACAGTCTCCATTCAGACTCATCATGTAACAGAAAGAAATAAACAAGCTAAAATTTAAATTCCATAAGAGAAATCAAAGCCCCAGAAAGAGAGTGGAAAAGGCTTACCGATAAAGACGGCCGAAGGCGATGAGCGAGATTGGAGAGGAAAATCCCCGGATCTGGGAATAAAGAGACCTGAGAAGGCACCGAGAGTGAGGACCGTTCGGGCAGGTTGGGGCGGGGGCGGGGGACGTCCTCCCCAGAAAACTTCCCGGCAATATAGCTGGCTGTGTTAATGACTTTTACCAAAAAAATATTGTTAATAGCTAATAAAATTAAAATATATATTTATATTTTTGCATTATTTTAATTGCAAGTCATTAGCTTGATGGTCACTTGTAATTTTAACATGCAATTTGGTTGAGGAATTCATCTCACTTTCACCGGATACCTAAAACAATTCATCGGGATTGTTTACTTTTTTTAATAAATTTTTGCCTTAATTTCAAAATCCCATTTTAGGGCAGCATATTTCATAGGAATTTTGCAATTCGATGCACCCTTCTAGGATTTTACACATTTCAGATTTTTTTCTGTCTTTTTCCTTGTCATTTGTTCTTTCTATGACTAGATAAAAAACAATGTAAACAAAATAAACTCAACAAATGCATAAATTTTGTTGACTAAATTATACGTTTGATCTCTTAAATTTACATCAAATTTCAATTTGATTATTTAAGTTTAAAATGTGCACTTTTAGTCCATTATTCTTAACGGAAAATAGTGGGGACGCTAGCCCTATAGGGGGTAAATGTGTAGTCTCATATCGTTTGAAAAGGGGAATAGAACACGTCTTATAAGAGTGCGGATACATTCCCCTCTTAGACTCTTTTTATGAATGGTTACGGCTACACTCAGGAAACAAAACCCCACTTTTGACTATGTTTGCAAACGGGGGATAATATCTGAGGGAGAGGTACTAGGCTGTTGCAATTGATATCAGGGCCTGGTTTCCGATCGGTGTGCGGATACCTTCCCCTTGTGTGTAACTCCTCCATCAACTGGTGGTCATCATCCATCCAACAGAAATTTGACCCCATGCTTATCAACCTAGAAACAATAAATTCTTTTTCTGTAAAATAATTATGAATTGAATATTGGGATTCATAGAGTGTTAACAGATCTTCTATCAACTTAATCATCACATAGACAGTAAGATTTAAACTCATGATTTCGTAGATGTCAGTTTCTTACCAACTAAATTAACAGTTATTAACAAAAAAATAAATATTGAAAACAATGCATTCACCATTGAGAACAATCATCATTGAAGGAAAAAGGCAAAAGAGAGAACAGTTTAGGAACTTTTTGGATTAACGTTGATAAAAATATCTTGAATCCAAGCCAGCTTTCACTGAAATTAAGATAAAAGTCAAGTGTATTAACATTTGGATAGACTTTTATAAGTACGTTAAGTTTAAAGTAACATACAAAAGCTCCAAATCTTCATGCTCGTATGGATTGCAATTGCTCAGAATAATTATGCTTTGATAATGGGAATTATGTGTTGTCAGATGAATAATTGTATAATGTACATAATAAGAATGATAGAAAATGGATTAAAAATAGATGAAATTTGATATTATATACACCCACAACCTTTTACATCCCCAACACACCTAATCTACATACACACTGCAAAATTGTAGATTAAATTTAATGATTTTGGGTCAAAATTTTAACCCCGAGCCAGTGGAGCCAAATCATCCAATTTGCTATCTGCTAAGAATCCAGCACGGTGTTGAACTTAAATTGCCTTGAGGGTGAAATCTCAGTTTTGTGGACTAACTGATAATCCATATAACAACCCGTCGTTAAAGTATTGCTAGATTCTAGGCTGAAGGTATGGAGTGACACTGAAGATTGAGTCTGGTTTCCATTCAAACTCTGTCATGACCCTTTATCAAGATCTCTCAAGGCTTTAAACCTCAAATCTTCACTGTAAGCACCTGGTTCTGGAACTGCATCTGGAATATACATTTGTCCTTCAAGCATATTTACAACCTCAGACATTGTTGGCCTAATCGATGACGATGCATTTGTGCACAGAAGAGCTACTTTGAGCACGTTTTCTGCTTCCCTTTCATTAACTTTTGACCCCATCCTTTCATCTACCAGCTCCATTAACTTTCCACTTTGCTGCAACTGACATGCCTGCAATTGAAACGTCGCTATCGACTATAAGCAATTAAATTTAAGTTGGGATGAAAGAGGTATTAACTGTCACTATAATATACTATCACACTTCTCACTTGAGAGTCAACTGAATTTGAACTTCTAACCCCTAAGTAACAGAAGTCGTCAAGTATCATTCTATCCACATAAATTGCCAAGTGAAAGAGACACGACTGGTTATTAGAATTTAGAATGGTACCATACCCAATCTAGAAGACAAACAGCGCCATCATCTGGCACATAATTGTTATTGCTTTTCCCGGTAACAATTTCTAAGGCTAAAACACCAAAACTGTACACATCTGCCTTGTATGTTAGATGGCCCCATAATGCATACTCCGGAGCCATATATCCTCTGCTAGAAGAAAACGATAGCCATTAAATTATGTAAGAACTAATTATCAAAATAAGAGTCATATGATTTGAGCATAGGCAAGTTACATAGTTCCCGCAATTCGAGTAGTCATGTGTGTCTTCTCTCCTTCATTGAACTTGGCCAAACCAAAATCCGATATTTTAGGATTTAAGTTGCCATCGAGTAACACATTAGTAGCCTTGATATCTCTGTGCACAATCTTGATCCTAGACTCTTCGTGAAGGAATACAAGACCTTTTGCAATGCCAATGCAGATCCTAACTCTTGTGGGCCAATCCAATTGAACCCGATTGTTTTCATTGCCTATAAAATTTCATTAAATGATGAAACAAATAATATCTAAGCATTACCTTTTCCCTGCTAATGTTTAAGAATCACTCACCGAATAAAGCACGGGCGAGGTTATTATTTTCCATGTACTCATATACCAATAGTAGTTGATCCCATTCAATGCAAGATCCATAGAGTTTGACAAGGTTAGGATGTTGCAAACAAGATATTAGGCCTATTTCATTCAGAAATTCACGATTTCCCTGCCGCGACATTGATGACAGTTGCTTGACTGCTATGACAGTACCATCAGGTAACTGACCCTGTCATATAAATCAAATCAACAGCCCTGGACATAAAGGATTTTCATTCTGATGAAAAAGATTATCTGAAATTAACTTAGAATACCTTGTATACGGGACCGAAGCCACCTTCCCCAATTTTGTTGTCATATGAGAAGTCATTAGTGGCCGCTCTCATCTGTTTGACGCTAAAAGTTCCTGTCTGAATATCTACTTCCATAGAATCAGAGAGAGAGGGAGAGAAGGGTATTTCAGCAATTTGTTTAACTTTTTGATTACTTGTTTCAGTGAAGGAAAAAGTAAAAACAGAAACTCATCAAATACAAAATACAATAATTGCCAAGAGATTGTAACCAATAGATATTGGAGTAATGTAGGGAAAGAAAAGGCAACTACGAATGGAAGCACCAGAGTAAGGCAGTAGACAGTTAAATCCAAAAAGGCAACTCTTGAACCCATGATAACACCAAAGGAGGGCAGAAAAAAGTTAAGTCCAAAAAATTGTAACAGAAAAGAACGCCAATGAAAAAAGATAACGTTAGATAAAGAGGCAAAGACAGAAAAACACCAATCAGATGTTACAAAGGTATCAAAAAAAAAAAATTTCTCCACCCTTAATTTTCTCAAATGTGCTTCTTTCTTAGGTGTATGCATGAATGTCAAAAGTTGGAAGATTTTACAAAATAAAACCAGGGTGTGAGCATGTGGTCCTATATTGCTCTCATTCAGTCAAAGATAAAGTCTTCATGACTTCCCTCCACCTCTTCTACATAGTACATACACTTTGGATAGAATATAGATTTTGTATCACTCCAGAGAAAATACAGGGAGCGGGGCCTCTATATTGAGATCTAACAGTTTCTATTTACCTTTCACTTAAATTAAACAGTACCAAAAAAAATACAAATGCAATATATAAATTAATTCCATACATTCAAATAAAATAATCAACAAAAACAACCAATTCTGAAAAATATATCATAATACAGTCCCTACCCTTGGATTAGTTTATATTTATTAATTTATTTTATAAAATTATTTATTGGTTATTTTAAAAAATATGCTAACAAGATTTTTGTATATCGTTTGATTTAAGTGGAGGGTAAATAGAGGCTGTTAGATCTCAATGGAGACGAAATAGAGAGGGTCACACCCAAGAAAATACAATAGTCGATAACGTTATATATGTATTCATTGAGAGGTAAATAACTCCCTAGTAATTAAACTCAAAGTAATCACCCGGATAAAATTGGTATTTTGGCCATTCAAACTTTTTTTCTCCTTCCCTAATGGAAGCCTCACAAAATAAAACCTTGAAAATTATAAACGAGAGACTGGCTTCACCTTCTGTCTTTTGGTGTTTTCTTCTGAAACAGCGTTTCCACCAAATGATCCCTGCCATAAAATGCACCAAGCATAGAGCAGCGATTCCAATTGCAATGAACTTGTTAGCCGCACCATTCTTTCCACCATACAAGCAAGGTTTGGAATCTGACAAAAAGACAGAAATATATCAAAATGATATAGAAATCATCTGAATTTTATTAATCAACAAATTTTTCAGCTTACGAGGGCTTGTAATATAATAGATGGACAATGCAAAATTTTAGTTAAGTGATGGACAATGCAACATTTTGTGTAAGTTAAGAAGAAAATTTATTTGAAAGGCAAGGTGCTTCAAACATGTAGAAAGGTATAAATAAAAAAAGATTGAAAGTGAGTAGCTAATATTATGCTACTGATGATAAGGAGGAAGAAAAGTAGAACCAAAGACAGTAAGTGATTGGATGTGTGTAGTAAAGCAGTCCATGAAAAATTAGACTCCAAGCTAACTCCTGTCTAGCGTCATTGAATATTGTTGATTCACTGATTCATTATGCAATGAGAATCATGCTAAAGGGATAGCCATCAGAGACCATAAATGACAGCTAAAAACCCAACAATGTATTCTTTAATTATCTACTATGAAAAAAAAATCACTAAGAAGTCAATAGTAATACTGGAGGCAAAGATAGGGTTGCTGCCACCACAATGACATTTAAACTGACAAAAAAAAAATTGGTTTCTGAAAAGTCATACAAATCCCCAAAAGGCTAGAAGAAAATCAAGTGTGTGAGACTGTAGTAGTAAAGCCTTTTTGTTGCAATAAAATGCCAAGGATGCCAGGCTACGAGCATGACAGTAACCCAAAACAACAAAATAAACAGAACGAGAATTCCTCCAAACGACTTACTAGAAACCACAGACAATGCTGACACAATGAGACCATAGACTCCTATATCTGGAATTCTAGTTGTTCCTTTCCCAGCCCATTGGAACCGAATCTCCAAGACATTATTTGTGACACTGACATTGTATATTGGCAGTATCAGTTGTTTTCGATCAACTTTTGTCTCACTCTCAATATTAAAATCCTTCCGAATTAATTGTTCCTGAAACAAAGTTGCATTCTTAAATACTGATCTGGAAATTACAGCTACATTCATCGGTCTGGCCACTTACCTGAACATAGATATCAAATATGCGCTTCCCAAGACTTGTATATGTATTATCATTTGTGAACTTTATTTCGGAAAAGTGGAGATTTACGGTGTAGTTCCCATTTTCCATGCAATTATGGAAATAAGCAAGTGAAAGTGGAGATATACGAGCTGTGGAATATAGTTCAGACATATTTGAAGATGGCAGAGATACTGTGTATCTTATGTTTTGGGACTGAAAATCATCCATGAAGTCTCCAGTACTACTGAACCCCCAATTATCACTGTTGCTATAGTAGTATGTTGCTGTACCGCCTCCAACATTTCCATCCCCTAAATAAAGGTTTTCTCCATTATTTTCTATCACCTTTACATCCATCCCACCACTATTTATGTGTAAGCAAGTTGAATCTGAAATAAGACAGTGAAGATACGATGAGAAGGACAGACTTGCATTTCTACTCATGTAAAGCGCAAAATATTAAATTTAAGATGATGGTGGGAAAAGTGACTCATTTATAAGAATTTCATGGTAACCATAACATTATATTTTTGTTCTTGAGCTACCATAAGTACTAGTGTTCCATTTCATCTATGGATATCGCTCCACCGCCAAGGTTTAAAAAAAAGTTGCTGCTAAAACTTTTGTTTATAACAAGAAATATACATTAAAAAATACATATTTATATACAGCCATGAATAGTATATAAAGTGGCAAGTTTCTGATAATACCTTAACATAAGGTTTGAAGAGAATCTAATCTATATATCTTAACAAGTTACACTTTTACTATTCGTTGCTATTCTTATGTCTTGTCAATCTACAATGTCAATAAATAATATTTTTCCACCTTTTATTTTATCTAAAATTGGGCTTATAGAGAGAAATATTTTGGTTAATCATCTATCTAGAGATATGGCCTACAATAGAGTGCAATGATGTTGTGTAATCCATATAGCCGACTCCACCTAGTGGCATAAAGGCTTTGTTGTTGTTGTTGTTGTTGTTGTTTTGTGTGTTGTGTGTGTGTGTGTGTGTGTGTGAAAGGAAGATGATTGGCAATATTTATGATTGGAGAATGACTTTTCTAAGGTCACAATCAAGCAACAATCCTTTTAAGCAGCGCTATCATTTTTTCACCGCACTTCACTGTATATCAATGATTTTTCATTTTTTAATTCTAATATTTCTCAGCAATGCAAGTGATAAAACGACTCCTGAACTCGTTAGGTTCTATCAACGTTCAAAATCAAATAGATTCATAACTGAATATTATTCAGCATCTCGTTTTATGAGAAAAAGGGCTAGCATTAGTGGACTTCCATTTCTGCAGCACAGAACCATTCTGTATCATATTTAAACTATGCCCGGATTGCCTAATGGAACCTTTGTGAACTAAGTTACTGATATGCAAGTTTCCCAAATTAAATAATTGTAGTCCATAATGTTGGAGCTGACAATAAATAAACAAAAGCTCAAGACTTCAAGTGAAACTCACGATGTTGATGATGCAAAACAGTACGCACTTACACTGTTGACAACTGAAGGTCTCTAAGCAAGGGACATATTCTTCTCTGCCCAATGAAGGATATGCAAATAAGAATCTTTTCAGTTTTTTCTTCCAATAAAAGATCAAAAGAGAAACTTACAACTTGTTCTTCTTTTGAAAGCTTCTGAACAAATTCAGATACGAGTTCCTAACCAAGTGAAACAACGACAGTTTTCAGTACAAGACAAAACCAAATTTTGAAATATTAAAGAAATAAATTCTAGAGTTACAAATGTTTTCACATTCTGACATGTTATCCTGACAGGCAGGTTGCTTGGGGCCTTGCGAAGTAAAGTTATTGTACGAAAGATCACTGGTCCAACAAGGGAACTTCCATCAGAACAAGAAATAAACATCCTAAATTAGTATAGTTACATTCTTACCATGAATAATAGTATTTTACACAGTAAAGTCCAACTATTGATTATATGTCATTAACAAAATATGAAACCAGAAGAAAATGCCATCTTAAACAGTCTAATTAAAATCCCCAGCAACCGGGAAAAAATGAAACATAAGACATCCAGCAGATGATGCAACGCTCAGCATCTGGTCTTTTACCGCCATTTATATGGGTAGTTGGGTACTTCAACATATGCACTATAGTGCCCGGTAAATTAAGTTCATCCTTCTCAAAAGCAAATTATACCATGAAAAAAGTCTTCATTTTTAAAGATATTAATGACCTCCTTTATGCCCTTCTATTATTTAGCATATCAAACAAAACCTATAAAGAACGTTGGAAATGAATAAGAAATTTCTGGTTTTGTATGATGACCAATGAATCCCATCAAGGGAATTGATTAAAAATGCTAGTTGTCCAGCCAACATACCCACCCTTCCCTCTCCCTCTTGCTTGGCTCTTAAGCTTGGGAATTATAATAGAGACCTAAGCAAGCAGGGGAAACCCACCTTTATATCATATTCCTAGAAGTCAATCATGAGTCCCACCCCACATCGGAAAGCCTCACAAAAGAAGTGGGGTTTAATGGTTTTTTTAGTCCACGGGGTTCTCCACCCCAACAGGCTTTTCTTTTAGATGGGCTATTGCTTTGAACTTGTGCTTGTAAAATTGGTACATTTATTGAGAAGCCGATCTCATGGAGAGGGCCACCTACAGAGGGTCCTAACGAACAAGACTACTATGTTAGTCAGCCAGGATTGTTGTGTTTGACACCCTATAACTGTATTCATTGATGAATGATGATAATTAGAGGTTAGTTGCTTGTCAACCACCCTTCTGTCATTTTTCTTTAAAAGTCATGAAAGAGAAGAACAAGTCAGCTGCAATGCAAGTATCAATAAGGAAATCAATTGTCACATTGAACATTTTAAATCTACAACCCTTTTGTAAAATGAAAACCTCAAGAAACTTACATGCTACTTCCACCATTCAAGATTTCTGGTACATTTCCGCTTAGCATATTTCCTGTAAGGTACCTAAGAAAAGCAATGCCAAAAGTCTAATAAATCATGTAAACATTTGATCATAAAAGCAATCATTAACTTTGAATAGTGAAGAAATATGAGCCCCAAGTGATCCTGGTTTCAGAAAAGGATATGTAATCATGAAATCAAGTTACTAACATGCCATTTCAGAATGACTGTTAATAGGCTTCATACAACTGCATATCCCCTTTCATTTTTAATTTAGCAGTCAAATGTAAACAAAATGCAATACAATTAAGAGCAAGTCACTTACATATATCTCAGACGTCTGGTATTTATAACCGGTGGAATG
>JANTPZ010095465.1:0-14061 GCA_025593235.1 Vachellia pachyceras | reverse complement strand
AGCTTTGAAGAAAATACTTCTTTTATTCTCATTCTGTGCCATTTTTCTCAATCCGAAACATAACAAGTGAGTTTTAACAGAATTGCTGGTCAATTCTGAGGAAATAAAGCTTCATTTTCAGACTGCTGCATGATATTCATCCATTGTCTGTTTTTCATTGCGTCCAGCTGTGACAGAACAAATTCCAGTTTCTTGAAACAAATCTCACTGCCCATTCTTGACCCATAGGCTCAATTCTCAAAATGGACGATGCTCACAAGCACCTTTGATCTCATCACGTAATGCCACTTGGATGTCCTATAAGATTTAACATGGAAAAAGAAATCAGGAAAGTTCAGAACTTGATAAAATTGTAGCCCTCCAACGTTCATAATGATGCACAAAAATCAGATATCAGTCCGCTGAGCATAACCTCACAGCCTCATCTTCACCATGTTAACCTTGGATTAGAGATAATTTCTCCGACACAATTTGTTTCATTGTTTCCTACTATGCAAAGGTCAAACTTACATCAGAGATGGTGTTTCTTATAAAGCTCTGATAAAGAATTCTGAATATGCACCCAACAAAAGCAAAAAATAATTGATAAGCATGTAGGGTAGTATTAGATTTTTGGTGAACTAGGTACATGTTAGATTTGTCTCTCTTTCAAAAATCAAAATAGCTCAAGTCAATTTTGAATGTTTTTACCTGGAGACTATGCGAGACTTTTCTTGATATTCTAATAGGTAGCACCTAAAAATTATATTGGAGTTTTACGCTTAAAAAGGGTATGACCTTGATTAATTACATGAAATCGAGGTAGTGGCTTTGGACCACTTCTTTCCTAGGACCAGTAGGGCTTGAAAGCTCATCCATGACCCCCCCCCTGCAAGCTCCAAAACCTTGACAATTCTCTACACACAAGCAAGCAAGAAAGAAAATCAATCCAATTTTTTGAAGTTAATGTCAATCCATTGGTGTAATATGTTGCTTCTTGACGCCTTTGATATTTCCTTCTCCACATTTTAAAGTCGCTGTAAGGAAGTTGTCTGGCCCTGTGAATCCATATTCAGAGCACTTACCTGAGCTCTATGATACAAATCTGAGTAAAGCATACAACAATGACAAAGACTTGATAAATTATCAAATGCATCGTTCACCGTGTTTTAGTTTGAATCACATCAATTCTTAAGAGTTTACTACAACAATTCTGCGATGCACCAAAAAAGTATATCATAAACCAAGATAAAACATTTGTTCCTAAAGACTTCCCAGAAGTTGCAACATCTCCTGATATCTTATTGGGCAGCTAGGGCGACAAAATTGTAGAGACTAAGACTCATTAAACAGGAAAAGAAGAAAACACTACGGAAGATAGAATGCCATTGCTCATCGCATTTTATTTTTCAAGTAACCAGTAGATTTTTGTAAAGATCCATGCTGTATTTTCAACATACAACAGCAACACTCCAATTTATCGCAACCCAACACCGATGCCAAAGTCCATTCAATTCAATTAGGATGAACGATAAGGATTTAATCCCAGGGTCAAGGGGATTTCGAAATCATACTGGTGACCCAGAAATTATCGACGGTCATTTTGGATCGGAAAGTTTTAAAATAAGGTATTTTTAACTTTGGCATTAAAATTCCCGTCATAACTTGTAAGCAACTCGCTCCTCAGGAATTTGGTATGAAGTGAAGCCAGGAACAGATTTTTACTCTTATTTTTCTGAGTCAAACAAAAATTTAAATTGCCAAACTAAAAAATATGTTCCGAGAAGTCTGTCCTAAATCCTGATCCAGAAATTTGAGCCTCGACCGATCAATCAAAAACTGCTTAACTTAAAATCTCAGTTTTTCCACTTTTTTGCGGGGCATTTTCCGGGTTCTTGCAAACTGATTTTACGGATTTGCCCCGCCCCGCAGAGTCACGATCTCCAGGAAGCTTTGACTGGATGACACGTGGCGTTATATTATTGGCTGTTGGTTTTCAAGTGGGCACCTAGGAGTTGGATTGATGAAGTACTACTCTTCGATTTCTTCAATATCGGAGTCGCCGAACCCATTTCGCGTTGGAGACCAGAAAATCGGAGCAGACATCCGCGAGAGCAGCAGCGTTCATGGCGGCCTCGAAGCTACAAGCCCTTTGGAACCATCCGGCTGGGCCAAAAACCAGTGAGTTTGCTCGCTTATCGCTCTCTTGCTTTCAGCGAATTTCTTTCGAATCCTTCCATTTGTGCGCTATGTCTTTCTTCTCCGATATGGCGCTTCGGATTTCCATATCTTAGCGACTTCCTTTTATATGGATCGTTTGTGAGGTTAGGGCTATACAATCCTATTTTATATGAATGGATATGCATTTTCCGTCTTTATTGGGATTCTTTTTTATTAATTCAAAGGCCGGCACCTCTTGTACTGTACTCACTTTTTGAGAAAATTAAGGTCTTTTTGTGGAGCCCCAATGGCACATAGTTTACTTCATGCTATTTTAGATTGCTTGATATGGCTTGTTACCTTGAGATTCATTGACCCCTATTTGCCTGCAAATCAATTGGAGAACCACTTCCTTGTATATATGTTTTCTTTACTTTGCAAGGACCTAAGGTTATTTCTTAAATTTTTGTGAAAAAAGGGTTATTTCTTAATTGAATCATATGGTCTGAAGTTTAAGCAAAGGCTTGCTTTTGCCTTGTTGTTTTTCCTAAACTGGATTGTTTCTTTGCCTGTGATTGGCCATTAAAAGTTGGATTGCACTTGTTAATCGATGGGATTTCTTTAGTCTCTGTGGCGTTGCATTACGAGTGTGCCCTTCGGATGGTATGCATATTCAATTCATAATCAATCAGATGCATGTCTTGGGAACTTATTACAACATAATCAATTCATATTCAATCAGATCAGATGCATTACGAGTGTGCCCTTCGGATGGTATGCATATTCAATTCATAATAATTCATTATTAAAAGTTGGATTACACTTGTAAATCGGTGGTTTTTCCTTACTTGCAATGTTGGCATGCCTTGGGAACTCATTACAACATGAAAGGGGTACGTAGAGACAAAAGAAGACCAATAATAGGTGCTATTGTAACCAGAAGCATGTCTGGAGGTATCATGTATGTTACAGCAGAGTTATCGATCAATCAATAGTTATAAGTGGCTTCAAGTGTAGCTATCCAAGATTATGGCACTTGTATCATGTGTGGATGACCTTTAAAGTGTCAAGGAGGCTCTCTTAACGATTGAAATTATCACTGAAATTCTTAATCTTCTGGGACTCCAATCTCCTTTGTAATCTCCCAAATTAACATTTCACTTATTCCTTAGAACCAGAGATGGACTTCTGGGTGATTGAGATCAATAGATTATAATTTGAATTGAATAGATGAGAATGCTGAAACAATTTGTGCTGGTACAGCTATGTTGCTTTCTCTTCTAATTGAGGTACCTTACTCAAACTTGCATGAGTCCTGGAAAATCCCTAAGGTGTTCAATGTTTCTCCAGAATGCAAATCAACCAAAGCCCGTAATGCCAAAATTTTAAATAACTACGTTAGCTTGAGCATGAAGAGAGAGACGCAGTTGGAAAATGTGATAAGAATCACCAACAAAAAGTTAAGATGATTTTTTACTTTCATCCTGGGGCTAGATATATTTTTTGGACGCAGATAGGGGATTAAAAAGACGTAAGCATGCTGATTAACTCATTCTTTGACAATAGACGTTCTCTCTTTGCGCTGTAATCCTTGCCCAAGATGAATGCTCCTGGGAGCACTGGTGTAGCTGTTGTTGACAGCTACCATCATTTTTATTTTTCCATACTAATGCCTGTGTTAACCGTTTTTCTGTGCAGTTCACTTCTGGGCTCCTACATTTAAGTGGGGCATCAGCATTGCCAATGTTGCTGATTTCTCGAAACCACCTGAAAAACTATCATACCCTCAGCAAATAGGTAAGGCAGTGCATGTGGTTTGTCTACTATCACCCCTCCTTCTTTTCTTTTCATCTCACGCACGCCCAAAAAACTCATGCTCATCATTTACGTGCACATATGTGTATGTCTAGATGTCCCCCATGGACACATGCCTAGTGGATGAGTACATCAAATGCTGTGTGCAAAATGAAATTGTTTTCTGGAAGAAGTTTTGGCATATCTTTCCTGCATTGGGGTTTAATTTTACCTTCACGATGCTGTTTCCAATTTTCTTCTATCCAGCGGTCACAGCTACTGGACTTATCTGGTCACGATACAGCACTGTAATAACTCCGGTAAGTTTTGTTTTCCCTTCGACATCATTGAGAGTATGATATTCTTTCTTTGTGTATGTAAACAACATGATTCTTTGTTATGGAGACGTATTCATGGTCATTATTTTATGTGTTGCAGAAAAATTGGAACCTATTTAGTGTAAATGTCGCAATGGCAGCAACAGGGATATACCAACTCACTCGAAAATTACAGTAAGTTGCTTAAGTTTGTTTAATTTGGTTTTAATATCAGATGAGGACAAGATATTCCTTCTTAAATATACGTTTTCCAGCTTTACGAGAGAATTAAAATTTGATAATTTCAAAGTAATAGGAAAAGGGGATTTGGAGAGGGAGTAAAACAATTTTAAGACCAAATGAAAACCCTTTGGCTTCCAAGTAGTTCCATTAGAAAGCTCGTTGCATTTAATTTGTGTGATACATTCTTTATACTCTTGCTGGCGCTTCACTTTCATCTTCTTGAAACAATCATTAATTTTGTATTTCTTCCCTAGGCATGACTATTTCTCCGAGGCAGAAGCAAATGTTGCTAAAGAATGATGACGAAAATCTGAGAATCTGAACTTGTGAAATTGGGTCTAGAAGCCACTAATTTGCCCTGGTTATATTTTTTTGGCTATGGTGTTGTTGTTTGTTTTGGAATTATTGGCGATGGGAAGGTTCTTGTGCTGTTGAATTTTCTGTCATTTCATTCTTGTTTATGTTTGATTGAAAAATAAGCTACAATTAATGCTAGAGACCAAACTGTTGGTATCTGGGGCTAAACTAATGAAAATCAGATGCTATGGATTTTCGTGCATTCTCTCGGTTCACTAAATTTCAAGGTGTGTTTAGCAGAATATTAAATCTGACATGTCGGGAAACTTCAAAAGCGTTTCTCTCTCTCCAATCTTTAAGCTTTTTAATCTTACATTATATAATGTGAATACTAAGTTTACGGAAATATTAGATTTTGCAACTAGTAGTTCACAATACAATTAATCGCATCACATTACCTACCCACGAAAGGGGACAAAATCTTCTGGTACAGAAAATGGATAACGATAAGAAATTAAGAGGTACAAGCAAGAGGCATAACACCGTGCAGGTGACAGGAACAAGGGTTCGGTGAAACGGCTAGAATTAATAGCAGTTTCATCAGCAATGTTATTTCAATAAAAAAAAATTCGCCCGAAATACACATGGTCTGCAATTCCAAAATGTTCTGTTCCCAGTAAATATCTGGGGGAAAATAATGTCTAATTAAAGTTAAAAAGGCATCTATAACTACAATACAAATTATAAGCAGCCCTGCAAGAACACTCAGATGTAAGCATACTACATGACCGAGGTGAGCAGAAAGCCAAGGTGAAAATTCCTCTTTGTAGGACACAAATGTGTACGCTACTGCTTCTTAGTTTCCATCATCGGGAGAATAATAATAAGGAAGTTCCGAAACAATGTCTGTGTTCCAGTGCTGCCTGATTTTGTCACGTTACTGGCCATCTCTCCTATTACTAGGTCTTGGATCAGAGTCATGCTCATCATCATGGGATGTGAAGCCCAAACTTAAATCCAGTGTGCTTTCATTCAGATCCTGGCGCACTCCTTGATTTTTTTCCTGAGACAAATGAAGAACCCCAGTCAATATTAGATTGAAAAGCTCAGTAACCACTCAGGATTTAAAACAGGATAAATCTAGAGAAGTGAGCTCCACGTAACAAGTCTCAGTTAAAAGTCCAGATTCCAGACAGACAGTGAGAACCATCACAATCTGGTCTAACTACAGACGATGTGTCCTTTCATAATTTTATTATGTACGATAATATATAATAATCCTTGGTTTCCTCCAACTTTATTATATTGATTTTACTTGCCAACAACTGCAATTGTTATTATCCAGACGATAAATCCTCTGAGGACTCAGAAGAATATGAAAAGAAACGAGTTTTTTTGGGCCAATTAAAAGAAACAAGTTGAAGTTCACCTGACTTTCTTCTGCAGGGACATCATTGATGTCAGGTTTATCACCTAAAGCATCACTCTTACGAGCTGGTTCTGCTGCACTTGAGTCAATATCAATTGGCTTAGCCTCATCTTCAATCTTCTCATCTTCAGCAGCCTCGTCTTTCTGCTCCTCCAGCAAGGCAACCTATACCATTAAACAGCCCAGATGACCATGCATTCCCGATAAGTGGTAAAAAGGAAACCAATATTAATCTGGTTATCTTTCTATGCTTAATAGCTGTTCAATGCAACGTAACAAGTGACAGCAGGTATATCATGGACCACAAATGTGAGCATTATAGCTGTTCAATGCAACCGGTTGTGTAACAGAAATACGAGCCATAGTATTAACAGAAATACCGCGGGTGATTCTTGTTCTGAATGGTACATTGCACCAAATCACCAGACAATGTGGTACTGTTTTATGGGACATGACAAACGTTTAATTACAGTAGCATATTCATCTCCAATATAACTGTGAGGTCAGTGAAGCTGCAGCTACAATTAAATATCCCCCTTTGGGGGGGGGGGTGTTCCCCTCTGCATGTATATGTGGGTGTACCTTACTATTCAAATCAATGAGAAAAACAAACTTCACAATTATTCCACAGATTCCAACAATCATCTGATCATAATATAATATTGTAAACATCAGCTGTTACCAAGCTACTTAAACTGTTCTTACTGGCCCAAGCCACATTTCCCAGATGGGGATCAACTTGCATTCCTCAAAAATTCAAGGACATCATATTAAAGGGGCATGGATCCTCACATCTTTAAACTTCCTTACTCTTGCATGTTCTAACTACTCAGAACCCATTCAATGAAGTTATAATGCTATCACTAAAACAAAACACTCTGTACATTCTTATCAATCAATTCTAAATTTGAATCCATATTAGATCTAGCAAAATTAAGGATCCCTCCCTCTCACTCTCAAACAATCTCACAAGAAACAGCATAATCCATTTGAGAAATGCAGGACAGATGAGTCTAACTGAAAATATATTTTGCAAAATAAAAAAAAATAAAACAGTTAATTAATCACATGTCACTTCTAAGAGTTTCCATTGACCAAAGTAATGTCTTCTCACATCTTGGCCCCTACTTTTAACAAGAAGAGAATTGTATTTTACTCAGTTTTGAATGACAAGTACTCTTAAAAATTTAACAGCTCCTCAAATTTCCATTCATTCTTTCTCTTCCTCCATTTAGTCATGGGAATGACTGATCCCAAAAAGTAAAGATGCAAGAATCAAAACCAATTTGTGCTTGAATAAATGATTCTCAATTGCCATCAACTTTATATCGTGCAATACAAAAAAAACCTTACCACAAATACAAACAAACAAAAATAATCACAGAATGTTAGTGCAACCCATTAAAAATAGTGAACATCAAATGAGTCTTCCAGGAAACAAGATTTAGAGGAATAGGACAAAATTTATCAGCATAATTCAAAATATCTTATGAGCATGAGACACTAGATATAGAATGAGTCATAACTTGTCTGCATACTCTAGGCACTGCATGTATTTTAGCATCTTATATGGTGCGAAGGTCCAAGTAGCAGAACCCCATAAAAGACAGTTCAATTTGATAAAGATGACATACGTGGTAGACATTGGAAGATTCTGCCAACTACATAGTTATGAAGGTTGGAATTGAAAATGAATTTTTCTGCTCACACATTTATACATTTGAACAATCAAACAGAACATCCCATAAGGTTCAGTTATTGATAAATATACGCAAGAAGTAATCATTTCAAAGTACATTGCCATGAACTATGCAAATAATCAATCCACTCTTTCACGTCGGCATCAGAAAACCCAAAGGCTTCAGTTTATCACACCAATAATTCAATTTGGTATAAATTTCCAATGACTACATTTCTATACTCAAGATACCTTGAAATGCCTTGAGCTTATACAGTTATACTCATAAAGCCTAAAGCCAAAAGTGACCAACTTACATGCAGGTCATTTCCAAATTCCACCTAACTCCGAAAGCTAGTAATAGTCCCCCTCTCCATGTTATTCCCCCTCAATCTCAACCCTCCAAGCTGAAATAATCAGCTCAACAACTCTGACTAGCCTCAAAGATATGCCTTTTCTTTTAATTTAGTCCATGGATTTCCAATCGCCAAATCCTGACTTGCCATCCAAAACAAGGAAAAAGGAAAGAAAAAAGGGAAACCCTAAATTGAACTCCTGGAAGCAGAAAATCAAGCACCAAACAAATCAAAAAGAGGTCAACATTAGGTGTAAGCCAAACAGGCACAGACCCACTTCCAACAAAGTCAAACCTACGCCTAATATCTCAACCTTACCACCTAAGAAAACTCTTGAAAAATCATGCTAATGTGAAAGGGGGTAAAATTAAAAGGATATCAACGTCAATGAAATACCGGAACATATTTGAATTTCCTCCGAGGCGGCTCTTCAGATACCGTCCCAACCACAGTCTCGTCCTTGCCGGAGCCACTGTCCCCATTATTGTTGTTGGTATTAGCGCCCCCACCCCCGTTGTTGTTTTGGTTCTGGCTTTGGGTAATGGGGGTCCATTTGTAAAGCACCAGATTGGAACCGTTATTACCGTTAGAAGTACCGTTTTGAGGGTGAGAATGATTGTTGTTAGAGTTAGAAGAAGCAGAAGCAGAAGGCGGTACGTGGACCCATTTCTTCTTCCACTTCCTCACCGGCCCAGTGAACACAACGGCCGGTCCGTACCGAGTAGAGGACCGGCCGAGTCGGGCTCCAACACCCTCCATGAATCGACGGTGGATCTACGGTGGCGACTCCGATCCGCGCTTGGATCAAAAAGGGAATGAATTGTAGAAATATTTTTCTTGTTTGGACAAAAATTGAAATTTAGATCTCTCTCTCCCCCTCTCTCTAAAAACGACCTCTCCCCTCTCTCTCTCTCGAGACAGGTGTCTTTTAGTTCCCTTTATAGTTTAGTGCCCCGGTTTTGTTGAGATCTGACACTCCCTATTCGGTTTTGTTTATACTTTGGCCAATCGTAGCTGTCCATGGCTTTTGTTCTTCCCCAATCAAGGCTATTTTGCTTTTTCAGTTTTTTCCCTTTTAATTTATATGTTTGTTAATTTTTTTAAGTTCAATTAAAATTGTATAGTATGAAAAAGATTGAGTAGAGTTTAGGGTTACTTTCAAATTGATATGATTTTTGAAATATATTAAAATTACATCAATTTTAAAAATTTATAAATATCTTTTATAAAACAGACAATGATTGCAGACATCTTTATTATTTTTTTGTTTAAATTATGTAAATTTTTGTTTTTAAAGTGTACACACTACATCTAAAAACATAAAAAGGCTTGTGGAAAAAATGCTGAGGAAGTTAAAAAAAAAAAAGAATATAATGAGCATATTTTGAAATATTATTGATTAGTTTTACTCCTAATTCTTGCCTTCATTGAAATACTAGAAAAGAGTTGGATTTAAATTTTGTGATGTTCTAGTGGACCATTTTAGTTTCAATATTCATGATTTTTCCTGAATAATATTTTGTCACTAATTAACTATTGATGCACATACATACATATATCAGTGACAAGTAAAAAATCTAGAATTAATAATCATCGTACAAAAACATGGGAAATATTAGTATATTCTTGAAGTTTTCAAAAGGAAAGCCAGGGTCTAGAAGAGACATACATATACATGGTGCAAAAGAAACAAATATTACGAATAGAGTAAATCTGTTTCCTTTGATTTCCAGTTCAAGATAGGGCTTTCTTTATAAAGAGATTTAGTATATGCACGAACAACAGATATTACTGTATATGCATGTCACTTGTCACACCCTGCGTTATCAGAGACCTAACACCCTAAGGGATTTCGAAGTGAGTGAAAGGAGAAGGGAGACGCAGTAGGTAGGGTATCCTCAAGTTCCACATCGGTTATACTCATCCAAAGTTGATACCATATATGAGTTGGGACGTGACATTTGATATCCAATACGCCTTTTGTGTCACTATAAAATATTTAGAGAATAAAACCATATGCTTGAGCAGGCACAAGCACAAGCACAATCATCATCATCAGTTGTAGATATATAGGTTAAACCGTATTGAGAAGATAAGAGTGAAGTTAAAGTTGATTATATTATAAAGCACCACAAAGTTATCATATATGCTCACGAAATTCTGAGTACATATTCCAAACGAAGTCGTCCATGCACGCACGCATTCACTTACGTGATTGACTTACTCTGTAGGAGATAAGAACAATTATTATTAGCTGTGTTTAGTAAGCCTGTTTTGTCAACGGGTGTGCTTACCGAGACAAAATTCCTTTCATATAAACTACCTCGAAATTTGTGTCTGTTTTCTCAACGGGCTATCCAAACGGACCCATTATTTTTTTATTGCTAATATTTATAGCTTACCTCGACAGAGATTCTTAGTCATTGTTCGTAGTTCAAATCATTTGAGGTTGTGTCCCCGAACTGATGTTATTAATTAGGCGAATAGTTGCGGACTCAGGACTCTGATTCAGGGTGTAAACTATTTTTTGAGAAGATAAGTGTGATTTATTTTTAATATCTTTTAAGAAGAATTTGAACAAAAATATAGTGGGTTCAAAATTAGCAAATGAGTTGGTGCAAAATAAATCACACAGCACTAATATATACCTAATTTTCTGGAAGTTAGACGATGCGGTTGAACCCGCTCAATAATAAGTAGGTCCACCCTTGGGTGTGTTGTTAAGTTTGCATGGACATTCCATGCATCTTTTGGAGGCAAAGCCATGCCACGTTGTATATGAAATAATGCACAAATGAGTACTAGTTCTAAATATAAAATCCTTTTTCTATAATGATTTGCACTATAAATTGAAAAGAATCTTATATTTAGAATAAGATAGGTAATATACAGACAGACTAAAGACTTCAAGGGGGCCAGATGCATGTGTGCTTACTAAACAACATACACTCACACATCATAGGATATACAATGCTAGTCTTTTAATGTGACTATCTGATACTTGATCTTAAAAGAAGAGTTTTTAATGTAGATTTTACCAGGAAAAATCTTTTAGCCCCTACACTTTTAACTAATTTTGATTTTAATACATATATTTTTAATGTATTTTTGTTTTGATCCATCCAGTATTTTTACAAATTAACGTTACAAAGTCTCAAGTAACTAAAAAAAGGGAAAGCAAACTGTAGAAACAAGTACTAAAAAGTTTCTCAACACGTTAAAAACAAAAGACCATATCAAATGAAATCTTTCTTATGTGATAGATCAAATAGGCTTGCAACTATGATAAAAATTATTGGAATACTCAATTCAAACGATAAGAACCATCCAAAGAAGCTTTGGCAAATCATTTGTCTACCAAATATACTCCTACAGGAATCAATATGCAATAATGGTTCTTGGCCAAAATCATTGAGACAAGAAAATTCTCAAGGAGGAAAAAACTAATAATAATAGTAGTAGTAGTAGTAGTATAGAAAGTACAATTAGCCTGGCAATAAATAAGAGAATCATAACTCCAACCCAATAATAAATAGTGATGTCATACACTCAGAATTGATACACGTGTCATAATAAGAACAATGTCAACATACACACTAAACAAGCACATGTCTAGCCAATAATAAACCGTGTGTACAAACTCACTAAACATACTCAAGTTGATGATTCTAACTTAACCATTTGAAGACCATATATTAGGCTTCCATACCATAAAACCCAACCTTCCACCCACAAACAAACACCTCCGGCCAATTATACCTATTCTTAGAAAAGGACTCAGCCACCCTTTTTAAGCATCGTGAACATGTATCCCTACTATTCCCCATCTAAAATCCTTCCACACCACTTCAATCAGGACATTAACAACTTGGTTAAGATTTACTGGCTTATAATAGGGTGTGTTTTGAGAATCCATTTGAAGAAATGAGTTTATAGATTCCAAGAAAAATTTATGGAATCCAAGAAGAATTTCCAGATTTTAAGATGGTTTTATCTTAACTTGCGTACACCGTTGGAAAGAAGTTCTTCCCAAACATGCATATATTCTCTTAACATAGCATAAGTATAAATAGCTGCTTTACTAGAATGCCAGATTAACCAAGCCTCCAACACTCCCATGTAATCATCATTACAAAATATAGTGTATCCGGCAACAATTTGAGTAATATTACCCTTCTCAAAACTCAATCCCAAATCAGCACCAATAAGAAAGCTTTGAGCCATGAAAGAACCACGAACCTCAGTATGCATAGAACTCATTTTCATCTTCGAACTCCTTTGTGCTGATTCTTTTAATTTCACAGCATAAATTGGAAAGCCCCACTTCAACTCAATGATTGATCCGGCGGTGATACCTTCCCTTTTCAAATATGGCCCTGGAAGTACCCCTCATATTGCCTCTCCCTCAACCCATCTATCGTTGTCGATAACCCTGGAAGTACCCCTCGAAGATCACCCTCAGAGAATGCCTCACAAGTTCGATGATTACAAGCCTCCGTGAGTTCTTCCACTCTAACGCCCTGCTTGCCACCATCAGAGAACACCTTCGCAACCAATACATCTATTGGCTACACCATAGGGAGACAGCCAAAAAACCCCACTGGAAGGGGAGATGAGACCCTCCGATGATGAGGGAAAGGCTTAAGCCCCTGCAGAGCCATCCTCAGCAGCTTGATGGCGCAACAGAGAAACCTAGGAGAGGGAGAGACAACACACAATCACACCCTTATTATTCATTTCACTAATTGGTATACATCATTTCTCTCTTTTATCCATCATATTATAAACTCGTCAATCGCAGGCCTACATTAAATACATTGCATTTTAATAAAAAATACTAAGAAAATACATGGTTAAAGTCTACAAAATAAAAAATAAATGAAGATTGATCGTGTTATCCCTGGATAGTTATACAAGAAAAACAAATCAATATATATCTTGACTACAGGTCTCAAATACATATCATTGCTCTAAAAGAAAAGGCTCTATGACCCAAAAGTTCAATTTTTTTTTTTAAAATCGTCAATCGGGTAGAGCAATATTGCGTCCTTTTCAAGACTACTTATATTAAATGGGATAACACATATCTATAATCTACCTCCTGCCCATATTAATTAATTAGTTCAAGTGAAATATACTGGCAATGGGGAAGGGAATTAACAATATGATACTATATATGCAAATGATTTAACTTCTACAGTGATGATTATCATGGATCTAAAAGATCAAATTACTATCAATAGGCCAAAAGATGTGCCTTTACATCCAGAAACAAAATAATATTGTGTACATATATTTTTTTTTCAGACTGAGTACCATCTGATGGGAGCTTAATTTGTTCATCGAGCACTCTTTCCCCCCTTTTCACTATGAAGCCAGGATGATCATCATCATTATTCATAGTTGAGTGCAGCAGTCAGAAGTCCAACTCTGAAACCTGATTTGGTATTTACATAATCATCCCTGCAACTGTATGCCCTTAAAGGCATTCCTTCAAATCCATTAAAAATGGACCTTCTTGCAGAAACATCCTCATCCTTCTTCCTAGTTGAAACCTCGTTGGTTGTTCGCTTGTAAGAACCGAACCACTTGGTCTGCACGTAGCGGTGTCTCCTCCATGGAGGCACCAAGAGGTCCACTCGCTTCATCGAAGCTTTAATGGCTGTGCACATCAGCCTCACAATCTTCTTCATCTCTTCCACTTTGCCCACGAATATCACCGGAAAAAGATTAAGCAGAGAGGAATAGTGGCTTGTAGGCCGAGCTATCTCGAATTCTCCGACAAGGTTCACTTCTACTATGTAGCGT
>JANTPZ010095464.1:0-14526 GCA_025593235.1 Vachellia pachyceras | reverse complement strand
GACTTGCCTGAAACTTTCATCTTCTCCGACGAGTGTGGGCCACTCAGATATCCAGATAGAGTATTGTTTATTGCATAAATATCCCCAAAGAAAAAGCACGAAAGATAGATACGGAGACAGAGAGAGAAAGAGAGAGCGAAACAAAACGAAAATATGTGTTAGTGATGCAGCTTGTGAAGTGTGTGCGAGTGTAAGTCTGTGAGAACACGAGAAAGTACAGAGAGAAAGGCGGAGGGAGAGAGGGACGCTCTGCCTCTGCAAGAAGGAGGGAGGGGACAGAGAGATGGCGTTTTTCAGGTATTAGCTGAGAAAACGACGCAATCGGATACGGAATACGCAAGTCTTTCCGTATGTTTCTACGGTCAACGTATCTCTTACAAGTATTCTTCTTCTTTTATCATTGGGGTGAAATTAGTGAATTACTATCATGTGTTTGTTTGGTCACATCGTTACCAAAACGGTGTACGTAAGTCGAGATAAAATCATTTTGAAATTTGTAAAAATCATCTTGAAATCCATAAAAACCATCTTGAAATCCGTAAAACCATCTCGAAATCCATAAAATACCTCGGAATCTGTAAAATACATTCTTTCAACGGAGTTCCCAAACACACACTATATAATTATATAATTGGGTTATTGTATGGGGAACGAAACGACGTCGTATGCTTCAGCTCCTTCCCCGAAGAAAAGTTATTTTTTTTTTTGCCAGGAGTCCAGAAGAGACGTTATGATTTGAATCTTATCATCCCCACGTAAAGGAATCTGCCTAGTTTCAATGACAAAATAATTTCATAGTCTTTTTGATTATATCTTTTTTTTTTCATGACCTGTTTTTTTAAGTTTTCATTAATAAATAAAATCATAATTTATATCCGATTTCCAAATTTCAATGAGAAACAACAATGGCCTCTTAATCCTTTTGTTTTTAGATGTATCAAAATCATGTTCTTTGAAATAAAAAAGAATTATAAGCATGTTCATACTGTCAACAATTTTAAAAAATTAAAACAGATTCCAATGAACAATTGTTTATCTGAACCCTAAGCAGTTCAGATCTATCTAGTTAATTAAAAATGGTAAAAATATATTCATCTAGTTTGTAATTCTCTTTTCAGTTCTTAATATAATAATAAGTTGAATTTTTTAGAGATTAAAGAATTAAATAAAATGATATATTTATCATTTTTAAACTAATTTGATAGATTTATAAACAAATTTATAGTCTAATGAAGTTAATTAAGACTTATATTAAGGATAAAATTTAAATCAAATTAATTATTTACGTACATGAAAAACAATTAAGATTTTCAATGCTAAAATTAGCTGATCAAAGTTGCATAATTACCCTTTTGAAATATTTTCCAAAGAAAATCTTTGATACATGTTGTTTGGGCAAATTTCATTAAAAGATTAATTTAAAACAGACTTTAGGTCACCAACAGCTAAAAAAATGAATTTAAAAGCATAATGAATATAGCACAATATGGAAAATTAGGATTGTATTGATAAAATTGTTAAAACAGAATGAGAGTTTGAATATAGTGGAATGTGAGAGTAAGTAATGAGCAATGGCTGTGTAAAAAAATGCTTATAATATGATATACGATAAGAATAAATAAGTAGTCTTTACCTCCATAATCCTTATCGTATGTCCAATCTGTCTAACTTTTTCTTAAAACCTAGGAGTTTTAGATGCTAAATATATGGATCTAACCGTCTACCTTAAAATATGAGGATGCTAAATATAGATCTAGCTATGAAACCTTTACGTGTCCCCTCATCGAACATTGAACATTCAACTAACTTCTGTCTTCTCATAGGTTTAAGATCGGGCCTCAGACTTATATAATCCAAGTCATTTTTTAGACATACACATTATGCTTTGGAGAATTTCCAATTAGGCAAAAAAGAACTTTGCAATTTTAAATTTAAATAATTTATATATAGTAGAAACATTCACAAATAAAGTTGAAGTTAACTTATTATTTATTGATCTATAAAACCTCATTAAATTAGTTAATTGTTTTGAAATAGCCAGTGGCTTATTGAATTATATAGCTCTGTTTATAAAAGAGAGAGAGGGTTTTTTGCCATGTTGTTTTTGTTGCCACATTAATCAGGTTAAATATATAATTTTACTCTTAATTTACTGTAGATTTTGTTTTTGGGATATCCTGTATATTTAATATGAAATGAAGTTGAAAAACTACTCAATTTAATGTAAAGTTGATAAAACTGAATGTTTTTCACGATTTAAGTTAAACATGTGAAAAACAACTCAAGAAGAAGATTAAAGAAGTGTGTTGCTCAAAGAAAACTTAATAAAAATATATTTAAAAAATCTCACTACTAAATATTGGGCCCATTTGAAAAAACGGTGAAGAAATGTTTTTACCATTTACAGGATAAGTTTATGAAGAAGATTATCTTGTTTCGCAAAAAAACATTGTTAAACGTACGTTTGAGTTGTTTAAAACACTTTCTCAAACACTACTAATATCAGTGGGGATAGTTTTAACCACCTAACTGCTAGATATTGAGTCTGAATCTGTTTTATGTAAAAATTAATGCGTGTTTAGGAAGTGATTCGCAATCGCGTTACACGTAAGACGGGATAAAACTCCTCTAATATACTTATCTCAAAATCCGTAAAATCGTTCTCTCAACGGATTCTCCGGAAAGCCTTCCAAAGAAAAATATTTTATGATACCGATTAAACCACTCTACAAATCAAAGCCCCATAACTCAGTGACACTTGGCACCTCTTTCTCTCTTGCCCAATGTCACGAGCTTAGTATTTACTTGATGGAAGTTCCGTGCGGCTTAGCAAGATTCGCTTAGAATCTCTCTATGAACTTGCTAGTAAGCCTACAAGTCTTGACTTAGTTTGGAAGAACGAAGGAAAGACTTAAAGAGAACTTAAGAGAGATGGAACTTGGGAGAATGCTTGAATGCTTTTAATTGCTTGGTGATTACAAATGGCCCCCTTGGGGGTATTTATACTACTCAACCTCCTCAATGGACGGTGGAGATCGTTTTGATCTAACGGCTACTATTCGCCTTCCAGAATTCTGTTCGAAAATATCTAGATATTTACACATGTGAAAAACGTGTTGAGAGTTCTAGAATGGTCAAATATATAAAGAGATCTCTAGAGAATTCTAGGGTTCTCTAGAGTGGACCGTGACACCAAGGATGTCTGAGTTCTTTTTGGTTGTGGTGGTGGATGAGAGAGAGTGAAGTTCTTCCCTACAGCGGTGTACGTAAACTAAAACAAAACTATATCGAACAATGGATTCATTTGGTAAAGCGGTGGAGAAGTATTTTTATATAAATTGAGGTAAATATGTGGATGAGATTATCTCATTTTACAGAAAAATATTATTGAACGTGCTTTTGGAGATGCCAAACGTGTTGGCAGGGTTAGGGTGGGAATCACGCGCGGACAAGAGAGCGTGTATATAGAGGGAAACAATTGGTGGACGAAGGGCTTGGAATTGAATGAGCAATAAATAATGGTGTACTGACTGAGGAGGGGAACAGCGTCACCCTGGTCCCTTCCCTCTTCCATTTGTTCCCTTCCGCAATCTAGCATCCTCCGTAAAAAGGCATCCGAGGGAGTCCCCACGTGTCTCCCCCTCATCCCTCCACGTGTCACACCCCTGTTCATGCACGACAAAACCCACAGCCCACACCCTCACGTGGGCGGTGGGCCCCAGCAGCAGGGGGGGAAGCACACCCTTCAATAAGTTTGAAGCAATTAATTAATTATGTGTCTTGGTGGTGTGGTTGCATTAAAAGGGCAAGAAGGGCTTTGTGCGATGAAATCCACAAAATCTCCACAGCGACTGTGGGTCATACCCCGTCACGATGGGTCCTATGCTTCACTTTCTACCACAAGTACGGGGGCTCTTCATGCATAATCATTTGACCTCCCATATAATAATGAGAATTACTCCCTCCTCTCTTGCATAGAAAATTAAAAAAACAGAGAAAATTATTATTAGATCATACAAAGAGAAATTAATGAGTAAAATATCTCATATATTGATAAAATTATCATCAGATTCCAGTAATAGCTGATCCGGTTATCATTAACAATCTCAACAACTATTAATAACAACCGAATCAGCTACAACTAAGATTTGATGGTAATTTTGTGCATGTTTGAAAAATCTTTCCATCAACGATGCACGTAAGTCAAGATAAAAAAAGCATTTCAAATTTGTAAAAAACATATCGAAATCTGTAAATTATTCTTGGATTGCGTAAATTTTTCTCGAAATTCATAGACTCTTTTTTTCCTGCGGATTCGCAGACGCACACTTTGCCAATCATTGGAACCGTTTGTTCATTAATGGGATTACTTAAAACCCTGATAGTATATTTCCAAAAAACAATTAGTTTATTTAGCTGTCAGTAAAAATCATGTGTTGGTTCTCTAAATTATACATTATAATTATTTATATGAAAAACTCTCTCAATATGGGTGATTAATAAAAAATATACTAGAGAAAAAATTATAATATTAAGAAATTAAAATCATTAAGATCTTATATTTATGATTAAAAACAAATTCATCTATTCACTCTTATATTTAGAAAACTTGCTGATATTTTAAACTTCAAATCCTAATTACAATTCTAGAGGCAACGCGCACGCACATCAATTGCAAATTTACAATGCCCCCATCAATTAAAAACAATAAAAATGCAAGAAATGTAACTCTTTGGGAAAGAGAATGAGTAGCAAGAAGGAATGACAAAGAATGAGTGAAAAATAAACGTGAGCAACATGGAATTAATTTAAAAACATAAATAAAAAAAGTAAGGAGAAATTACCAAGTTTCCAAAGAATTGACTTCTCAATGCTAGCAACGTAAACATCTTTGTTATTCTCTTAAACTTCTAGGTGACTAAATACCTTATATTTATGAATCTTGCAGTAATTCTCCAAAAACCATCCCTGAAAATTTTTAACCTATAATCAGGGAAGAGGAAGTAAGTTCTGGAGAAAGGGAGATACTCCTATAACCCATTAATTAGAGTTTGGAATGCGGGTTCAACTCGTCTAACCCGCAAGTTGAATGGGCCTGGCTGATCTGCGATGCCAGCCCTAACCCGTTGTGGTTAGACAGGTTGGACCCTCATTTTCCCACCCCTACCCCTAATGAGGTGGTTGTGCCTACTATACATTCAATTTATTGCTTTGTTCATTAAGGGACTATTTCCTTCTCAAAGCAACACAGTAAATTGCATGAAAAAGTCAAGCCTAAAAATGAATTCATGAAACTGACATAACAACTCGCTTGCATTCACACCTCATATACATCTATCTAGAACCCCATCGTTTTCAATTCCACATACTTTTTTCTCACCTCACCTCTATTTCTCTCTCTCACACACCATTACCAAAACATTAAGTAGGTTCTCAAATAACAATGCATTCCCATTCTCAATTTCTAACTCGCCAAAAAAGAAAACAAGAACTTCAACTGTTGCATACCAATAATAGCTTGTCACACATTATCAACTCTACAAGATCGATTTTAAGACCCACCAAAAACTACACAAGCCAGGAGGAATGTTTTAGAAGCTCTATGAATATAATATTGACAGATACTCACTATCACAAAAGCTATAGACAGACATTCAGCATGCAGGTCTGAACCGGTACTTTTTGCTAGTCATAGTAACATAGCCATAACGTTAGCCGTAGCATCGAATTGGATCATTGCACCCTTTAGCAGCAGACTGCTTGAAACCGAACCTGCCTCCCTTCTCGAGGTATTGTTGATGGTATTCTTCTGCCCTGTAGAACTTCTTGGCAGGGAGAATCTCCGTGACAATCTTCCTGTTCAACTTCCTCTGCTGTCTTTCCAGTGACTCTAGGGCTGCCTTCTCTTGTTCAGGAGTGTAATAGTATATTCCAGATCTGTACTGTGTTCCCACATCATTCCCCTGTCACACATCAAGATTAGAGTGCCATTAAGAAGTTGAACCACAGGATGCATGCGCACCATCTGGCAGCATTTAATCATCATATGTTTGGCATACATAAATATGTTTCACACATACGTGAATGGATTTTCTGAGGCAAAGAAAGCAAGCTGCTAAAAATTAGAAATGTTGACTTAAAACAGATGTAGTAACTTCAAGCGAATATAAACAAAAATGCATTTAAACACACAAAGACATAACCAAAAAAACAAACAAACAAGCACAACTGCAAGCCTAGAAGGCTATATCAACAGAAACAATCAATATCAAATTACAGCCTCGCACAAAAAAGACATTAAATCAAATTTTTTGAGCATATCAATCCCTTAAAGTAGATAATTCATGAAGCTAACCAAAACTATCCATGTTCACAGTCCACAACATCCAAATTTATCACACATATCAGCAGAGTCCAGACATCCCACTTGAAAGCCAAAGTACATCTAACTCAATTAGCAGACCAATTCCATCAATCACAACAAGGTTTATGGAACAAGGAAAGAGCACTACTGTACCTGTCGATTCAGAGTAGTAGGATCATGCCTATCCCAGAACACATCAAGCAAAGTGTCATAGCCACACTCTTTGGGGTCATATTGGACCCTGACGATCTCTGAGTGGTTTGTGGTCCCAGTACAAATATCCTCATAGGTTGGATTGTGCAAATATCCCTGGCTGTACCCAACCTCAGTCTTAGTTACCCCAGGCACCCTTTGAAAGACCAATTCAACACCCCAAAAGCAACCAGCACCAAACTGGGCAAACTGCTGGCCTGGCGCAGGTATGTCATCATCTGGACCCTGAGGAATTGAAGAATCCATATTCTCAGGAGCCCTCATGCTACCAAACCCAAGTCTGTTCAACAAATTCATAGAGGGCTTGCAAACAGCAACACGTTGGTGAGTTTGAGGGAAGGAGAAAATACGCTTGGAAGAGAATCTAGAAACTGAAGGGAGGAACTTGGTTTTGGTAGAACTGGAGATCGATGATGAGAGAAACACCAGAATTGAGCTAGACGCAGAGGTACAACCGCTGCCAGTTGCTGCTAAGAGTTTGAACAAGATAAGCTTTCTGTTCCAGAAGATATTATCAAAACTAAGATGCTACTATAAAATAAACCCAAAAGGACATGAAGAGCCATGACAAGTTGAGGAAGTGTTAACTGCAGCTGATTGCCGCTAAAAACTTGGAAAAACTAAGCTTTCATTTGTAGAAGATAAAATAAAAAACTACTATGCCTTTATGCGCTTGTGGGAATAAACCCCAAAGAAGTAACAAAACTACCAAGTGAACATGTGAAGGAAACCAATGATGCAGCTCATAAATCATATTTGACTGCATAAAGAGTATTTACGATTACTTTATGTAAGAAAATGAAATATAGTGAGAGCTTAGATAATTGAAAAGATTACACCCATCTAAAAAGGGATAAAACTAACACATTTTTTTAAAAAAATCAAGGGAAGGAAGAATAAGCGTAGAGCCAACCTCACTAGCGGTAACACGCAGTGAATAGAGGGGAAAATATTTTCTCCTACTTGGTATTTCATATCAGTACATTGGTTCTCGTTATCAAAATAAGTACACAAGACCAAGTAAAACTAGAAACCGTGGTACAATTTGTTCCATTTTAAATGAACTAAAAAGAAACTTTTAAGTATGACCGTCAAACGTTAGTAAAGCCACGAAGGAAAATACGCCAAATGCATAGATAGGCTGAGCAATCACACGCAGTAGAACACCTATCATGCTAGTAGCAGTGATATTAAAAATGATAGCCCCTTCAATATAAAAATTCGTTTGAAATTATGCTTTCCCCACCGATTTCTCTAAATAATCTCCTTAAGTTGAGACAAAAATTGAGATAGAAATAGTGAAACAGAAAAGCAGAACCAGAGAACTCGCAAGAACCGGAATAGTTGACGCGAGTGAAGCGGGAAATTTGAAGAATTAAATCGGACAAAGCAATTAATGAAAGGAAATTCCAAATCAACGCATACCTGCCGTACAAATATTCATCTTCAACCCTTCAACAAATACAAAATAAGTGAAAATAACAAGAAGAATGATTGAGCAGACACGAAGGTAACCCACAATCGAAATCGCAAATAAAAACACGTAATTGCATGAGAGAAAGAGAGGTGGCTATGAAATAATACCTAGCCAGGAGTGAGAACCAGACAGAATGACAAAAAGGGAATACTTTGGATGGTGATTGAGGAACGAACGACGATGGCGAAGATGATAAGCAACCCAAATAACTCTCCTCTCGCTCAGCTAAAACACAAAAAACGGCGCCGTTTTCTCGGTAATTTTCTGGATGGGCGATAGTTCGAAAGAGCGCAAGCCCGACACGTAATGATCCGTACGCCACAAGATCTAAGGGTGCAATCGTCTATTTGGAAACCGCTACGTGTCAGTTTCTGGGTTTCACAATGAGGTTAAATCGGAAAGACGAAAATGCCGCCAGATGCGACCCGGGGGGGTCTGAGCCAAACGCAGGGGTTTCATGGTCTTTTCATAATTAATCGGAATTGGGGATTATTCTAGCAGGTTCTAGTCCTACCAGCTCATCCTGGTTCCTGCATTGAGCCAACAAAATCAACTAATCACTCGAAAATAAAATAGAAATATAATGTTAATAAACATGTTAGTGATTAACAATATCTTGAACCGACTTACCTCCAATGAGAATGTAACATATGTCTAGCGAAAAAATGCCAATGCGCTACAAATTTACTTTCATATTTCCTTTTTTTCCGTTTTCGGCAGTTAATATTGGAAAGTTATTTTCTTGTATCTTTATTTTATTACATTGTGAGTGAATACTACATTTCTACTTCACTTTACCTTGTTGATAAACTATTTTGGACCATCTACATTCACCTTAACCCACCCAAATTGAGGTGGTTCCCAAACCAAAAGGATTTGGAGCCAGAGACTTATGTCAAGGTGGAAGGAAGTTCATTTTGTTGGACACATGACCTCCACTTATGGAATGCCACCAATGAAGGTTCTTCCTGCTTATAAAAATCTTTGCAGAAGCTAAACTGATTCCTCCATGTCCGTAGCAACCATATAGAGACTCCCCATATAAGATTCCATTCATAAGATGAAGATAGGCCTAATTCTATTTTCAGATTTAAAGCAATCCAGTCACGTAATGATGCTGAAAAAATTCTGATAAATACCGGGTTTAATATGAAGCACATCTTCAATTCTGATTCAATTCCGGAGTTGCAGTAAATACACATAGGGGATGTAGAAGACCATTTGCTCCTCCATGCATTTGTAGGCAATCTGTTGTTGTTTCTGCTCCTCTCTACTTCACAAAGAGATTTGTAAAGTGAGCTATGAAGGTTGGGCGGATTCTTCTCAATTAAATAATAGGCACTCTTGACAGTAAAAAACCCATTGACAGTAACATTCCATGTCATCACATCATCCCCAGCTTCTCTAAAAGGAGGAATTATGGTCATTAGGCGCAGAACAACGTTGATATGAACAATATACGACAGTCGATCAAAATCCCAAGTCCCATATTTTACCCATTCAGACACCAAGATCTCTTCTTCATTTGAGGACAGTGATCTGAGACACATGTCTCTGGAATAACCAAGTGTTGTTAAAGAAGCTAACCGCCGCTTCCCCATTCCTAACATGCCACCTTGTTCCTTCAATAATGCTCTTTTGTTGGCAAATAAATCGCCACAGGTTAGAGTCTCCTGACTGTATATTTAGCAAGGTATCATCACTCCTTCTCATGTACTTGAAGTGTAGGACCTCTTCCCATAAACCTTCAACACCTACCACCAAATTCCATGCCAATTTAGCACCAAAAGCACGATACATGAATGACAATTTTTTAAGTCCCAATCCACCGTGACTTTTAGGCATCATAATCTTGTCCCAGCCTATAGGATGGAAACCATGGCCTTCTCCACTCCTACCCCATATGAAATTTCTTTGGAGTGTCTCTAATTCATTGCAAACACTTAGTGGTATTTTAGCAACTTGCATGGGGTATGGAGGAACTGCACTCAACACAAATTTTGCAAGTGTAATTCTTCCAGCAACTGAGAGAGAGTTCACTTCATGCAGCAAGCTTAGCACTAACTCTATCAATAATGTATCCAAAAGTCTCTGTAGATTGTCTACTTCTTGAAAGTGGAAACCCCAAATAATTACCAATTTCTTCAAAAAGTTTTATTTCAGCAATAGCACCAATTTTCCTCCTTATAGCCAATGGAACTTTTGGGGAGAGAAAAAATCGAAGATTTCACTTTGCTTACCTTGCCACCTGATGCTTGGCAAAAGTCATTAGGGCACTCCATCATACATCTGACCTGCTCTTCCGAAGCTTCAGCAAATAGCAGCAAGTCGTCGGTGAACAGTAAATGTGACACCGAATGATCCTCTTTGGTTATATTTATAGGTTTTCATCTTCCGGTGTTTACTGCATCACTTATAATATGTGACAGTCTGTTCATACACAAAACAAACAGAAAAGGTGAAATAGGATCTCCTTGATGGAGTCCCCTTTTAGGTGCAAAATATTCTATTTGAGATCCATTCCAAAGAACATTGTAAGAAGCAGCTGACATGCACTACATAATAAGATTCATAAAATGAACCTCCAGTCCGACATCCGACAAAACTTGTTGCAAGAAACTCTAATTTAGCCTATCATATACCTTCTCTAAGTCAATCTCCAAAGACATGAACCCCTTCTTGCCTTTGGCCTTACGCATGGTATGCATAATCTCTTACCCCACAATTATATCATCTTGAATATGCCTTCCCCAAACAAAGCTTACTTGAAATGGTGGAATTAGATCATCCATAAAACACTTCATCATTTGCGACATGATATTTGTGATCCATTTACAATGCATAGAGAAAAGTGATATGGGTTGGTAATCAGCTACTCTCTGTGGGTGTTCCCTTTCAGGAAAGAGAGCAATCAATGGGCTTGTTTGGCAAAGAGTTAAAGTAATGCCAAAAACACGTTCAACAGTGTTTTTCCGTAAAACAAGATAATCCACTCCACCCACATATTTACTTCGACTTATGTAAAAGTACTTCTCTACCGTGTTCCAAACGAACCCAATGTTTTGTTGGCATCTGTCACTGAATTTGATCCAGCAAAGAATCCCTTCACAAAAGAACAAAATGAATCCTTCACTGGGTGAGAACTCATCAAAGCTTGGGGCCTTGTGCAGGCCCATAGCAAATACCAGCATCATGAATTTCCTGTTCCGACGGGATTGAACCCAAAGAAGTAAGCTTTGAATGCTCAATAACGGGGAAACTTGATTTTGTTTGAAGGGCCACAACGCCATTAGCTTCTAATTGGAATATACTCCCGAAGTAATTACTTACTAAAGCTTTAAGATCATTTTCTTGATCTACCCAAACTCCATTGTCATCCTTCAACGCATGCACTCTATTCCTTGTCCCTCTCTTTGTTGTTTTAAGGTGATAGTATTTAGTATTTCTATCTCCTTTTGCAATCCATTTTATCCGTGATTTTTGGAACCACTCAACTTATTCTAATTTAAGCACTTCATCCAATTCTTTCTGCAATCTCAGTTCCAGTTGACATAGAAATTTAGAATATGGATAAGCATTTGACCTCTGAATTTCATTCAACCTGGCTAGCAAGGTATTAACCCTTCTTTCTATGAATACAAAGACTTTTTTATTCCAAGCAGGGAGAGCTTCTCTAGATCTTTGCAAGTTCGTACTCAATTCACCCTCATCAGACCAATTATCAATAAAAAAATTCTTCAAATTTTTTTTTGTATAAACCATCTGGTATCCTGGGGTATGCTGAGTTCATTGCCCGCCCAGACTAATCCGAACCCCCACGAGGAGACCTTACGGTGGTAGCGAGATACCGACGGGACAACCCAGGTTAACAATGTTAACCTGGTTGTCCAATGGTGAGGAATATGGCTTTTTTGGAATGAAACTTTTCGAAAAACAGTTTTAGGAGAAGTTGGGCTTCCGATGCCTAACTTATTTGAGCCCAATATCTAATCTTACCTTGAGGGGGAAAAATAATGTTTGGGGAAAATATATTGAAAATATGGGAACTCAATTTCATCTGTCTGGCATTTTTCATAGGAAACTAAAAAACATATCAAATAAAATAAAATTTTAACTATAAGACCAAAACAAATTGGAATTGCATTAAAATTCAGGACATAGTCTGAGCTGGAAATATTGAGGAAAAAAATTTGTCAATTGTTTGTTACTTCGCCTCACTTCAGTGGCCACATGGTTAGATCACCCGGATTGTAAGAATGATTCTCACTAAAAATTTCTTAATTAATTAATTAATAATCGCCAGATCATTTGATTGTCAATATCATGATCATTTTTTAAAAAAGCCTTTATCACCAAGAAAAAACATTACTAGAAAAATGTCATTTAGCGACGGAAAAATCCATCGTTAAATGGTTATTTTTAATTAAAAAAATTTTATTTAGTGACGGAAAATATTAACGATCCTCGTTGTAACAACGAAAAATGACATTTTTCTGATAGTGAAAAAGTCTGAACAAAAACTTGTATACTCATACTTCCAAAAGGGAAAATAAAACAGTATACTTAATCCCACTTCTAATCATAAATATAAAACCCCATTTATGCACTACAAATAAAAGTTTTATATATAGGATTGAAAGCACTTCATTAAGAAGGCCAATTAAATATATGACACACTTGTGCTTGTCATAACAACGATGATAATAATCAATATATGTGGAATTCAAATGATCATATATATATATATATAATTTTATATCACTACTACAAAAGGGATTTTTTACGTCTTATTTTTAACCCATGACGCCCTTTCTAAGGGGGCGTGTATGTGAGGGGAGTAGAAAGTTGCTAGACCTACGGCGCCTTATATTTGAAGATAGGGCGCTGTAGGATAGACCTGCGGCGCCCTATATCACCATATAGGGTGCCGTAAAGTGTACCCTACAACGCCCTATATCGTTATATAAGGTGTTGTAGGTATTTTTTTAAAAAAACATTATGTTCAATTTTATTTAACCCATTTACTATATCTAATTCAATTTGTAGTAGGTAATTCCATTTTGTGCATCAGATCAAGTCCAAACATGCACAATAAATACGTCAGAGTTAAAAATAAAAGTCATTTGGCAGAGAAATATAAAATTCATTAAGAGTTAGACGTATATATCTACCTAAGCCAAGTCCTTGTGACAGTGAAACACAAAAGTCACGCGATGGTAGCTACAAGCAAGTTTAGGTGCCAAAGCTTGACAGCCAACAATTCCAGATCACGCTTCAAAAAGAAGAAGACATGCAAGCAAGTTTAAAAGAAGAGACATGCATGTACATCCAAATGGTGAAATGAGGAAGTGAAATGGGGAAGAATCTAACCTGCAAACCAACTCGAGAACTAGAGAAGAAGAAGATAGCCGACAAGACACGCGAGAGAGACGACGGAACTAGAAAGGCGATAGACCTCGCGACGAGAGAGGCTTGAGTGAGGTTGGGCAGAGCACGGGATGAGAAGGGAGTAGGTGGTCTGCTCTGATATACATGGGGAAGTGGTGCTATACTCTGATATGCGTGTCACGTCACGTCAGTCTTGCGCTTTAGGCGTCCTATATGCTAAATAGGGTGCCTAAATGTGATTTTAGGTGCACTATCTTGAAGATAGTTATAAGAGTCTGAAGAGTGATTAAAACGTGAGATAGAAGTGTTGAATGGGTTTCGATTTTTGTTATAATATTGGTTATATGCTTCAAAGGTCAACAACTCTGTTGACCCAAATGGCAGAATAATTCAAAACATCGTTCAAAGTTTGAAAAGCTCAGTAAACAATAAAATCCCCAGAAGTAGCCCCCCCCCCGGGGGGGCGAAAGTTAATAAGAAAATGATGACTTTCGTTAACCCAACAAACATGGAAAAAAAATAACAAACATTAATTAGACGAAAGATAATTTCTCTCTCTCTCTCTCTCTCCATATATATCTGCATATATACCAAGTTAGAGGATACAAATTTATTAGGGGTATGTTAAATATAATATACTCCTCCTATGTTTAATATGAAAATTGCTTAACTAATTTAGATACATTAAGAGAGGTAAATAAATTATTTAATAATAATCAACATGACATGATGTCCTTGAATAGTCTAGATTATATATCATTTTACAATTTAAAGAAATTAGTTTAAAAAATAATAAATATTAGAGATAAAATAAATCTATATATTATAATAATACCTCAAATCCTTAGTATAAGTCAAGGTTAACTTTTTTTGAAAGGTTAAAGAAGTTAAATAAATTAATATATTTATCATTTTTCTAAACTAATTTACATGACTATATATATAATTTAAAATGGTTTATTTAACTGCATTTATCTTTAAAAAAACAACTGAGGCATATATTCATTATTAAAGATCACATGTACGTAGTATATTATTTATGACCAATACTAACCCTTAACAAGCTCCAATATATATATATATA
>JANTPZ010095463.1:0-12070 GCA_025593235.1 Vachellia pachyceras | reverse complement strand
GGACGGTAAACAAGCGAGGGAGATCGCACTAGCCATTGAAGCTAGTGGGGTCCACTTCGTGTGGTCTCTGCGGAAGCCGCCACCCAAGGGCAAGGAGGGAGTTCCCAGAGATTACTCAGGCCCGGAACTTGAGAAGGCATTACCGGAAGGATTCTTAGAGCGGACGGCTGAGATTGGAAGAGTGATTGGTTGGGCTCCGCAGGCCCAAATTCTGGCCCACAAGGCAGTAGGGGGTTTTGTGTCGCACTGTGGGTGGAATTCCATCCTCGAGAGTATACACTACGGGGTGCCCATCGCCACGTTGCCGCTAACGGCGGAGCAACACATAAACGCTTTCGAACTGTTACGTGAGTTGAAGATGAGCGTAGAGGTGTCATTGGATTACAGGGAAGAGCGGGGCGATGCGAGCGAATCAGGGGTGATAAGTGCAGAGAGAATAGAGGAAGCCATAAAACAGGTGATGGAGAAGGAGAGCGAGGTGAGGGAGAGAGTGAGAGAGATGAGTGAGATGAGTCGGAGGGCGTTAATGGAGGCTGGGTCTTCCTACTCCCACTTGGGACGCTTTATTCATGATATACTGAATTGTGAGTGAAATCTTTATTCCCTTAAATTAACTTATTATCAGACAAGCCTTCAAAACATTCTAGCAAATACGTAGTGATAGTTCCAGAAAAAAAAATCAATGAATGAACTTGCTTGGCTATCAAAAAAGTGCTAACAATAAGCAATGAGCATATTGAAAATCAAGGTTCTTCTCACAATCGCGGGGGGACGAGAACTCGAATAATACAAAGTAAGTTACTTGCACAGTTGCACTCACACTAATAAAAGCGAGTCAAATAGCGTTTCTACATCTCAAGGTTTCTGAAATTAGATGCATATACGTACAGATCTCCACGACTCCACCAAGCAAAAATGAGAAAAGACAGCAGAGTTGCAAAACATTATTCGAGACAAACCCATTTAGCCATTCAAATGGAACGTTGAGATTCACCCATTATTATTCCATCAAAAATTGATATACCTGAGTCCGGCGAGCCAGAGAGGATTGAAGGACAATAGAGTTGGAGAAGTTGAGCTAGCTGGAGAGCGAGGGAGGAGCAAAGAAAGTGTTTGCCAGAGATGAGCGCTGCTGCCGCTACGATGCTAAGACGGAGCAGCAAGAGGAAGGAGTGAGCACCGTCACCACCACTTTGCTTGAGATGTTGAGCCACTGTTCGTTGAGGGAAAGTGATTGGAACAAGGGATTGTTGGCCTGAGGGAGTGGCGACCGTCAAGTGAGCCAGTGGCTACTGTCGAGCGAGCGAGTGAGGGCTGCGACTCTGAGTAAAGGTGGGAGAGAGAAAATTTGGAGAGAAAACGAGGAAAGAAATGAGTTTTACTCGGAAGAGAAAGTGGAAGGTGAGTGCCTAGCACATGAGTTTCCTTCATGTTTTCTCTTCATGTGTAGAGAAAATTGTTTTTTTTATTTACCCATATATTTTTTTATTACTTTTTCATTTTAACTAATTAAGTTTAACATATAACTTTTTTTTAAAATGCTGACTATGACTTTCTTTTTTTAAAAGAATATGATTTAATATATATATTAATATCTAATTTTTTTTAATTACTTACTAAAACCTCACAACCTTAAAAAAATGATATATTCTTGTTTAAATATTTTGTTTTAAAATATAATAACATGAAAATGTATCTTTAATAAATAATTTGATTTTAAATTATTTAATGATATTAATGTTAATATAATTTTTTCATTATCATATTTTATTTGATATTATATTCTATATATTTTAAAGATATTTTACTTGTTACTATTTATTAAAATATTTTTATTTAAGGATATTTTAATCATTCAACCATTTACCCATTTTTTTCCTCTTTGTTTTCTCTCCTCTCAACTTTTTATCACATCTAAGCGGAGCCTAAGAGTGAGATCGTGTGTGTTTCCTACGGTGTGACGTGAGCAGCATAGAAGAAGAGGTCGAATGGATATCCGTTGACAAGGTTTTGTTGAGAGTGTTCAATGTTTTTTTATTAATAGGCTTATTTGGAACAACGTTTTCAAAAGTTAAACACATGTTCAACGGTGTTTTTTAGTAAAACGAGATAATTTCATTCACATATTTACCTCAGCTTGCGTAAAACTATTTCTTTACCGCGTTCTCAAACAGTACAATAAGACAAATATTAAAAAGGAAAAGGGTTTAACGGATTTAAAAGGGTTGACCCTTTCAAACCCTCAGCATGTTAAAGTTGGCTCTTTTAGATCATTTTTTTTAGTTCAAAATCACAAATCCAACCTCGCAACTAAGGTCGCGTTTGATACCATGGAATTTGGAGGTATGGATATGGAATTGATTTTCATATCCATGCATGTTTGGTACCATGGAATTGGCTTCCACATGGAAGCCAATTCCACAAAAACCATGGATTTACAATTCCATCTCAAAAGCTTGGATTTGTAAATCCATGGAGATAATTCCATCTAAAAATTTTTTAATTTTTTTTTAATTTGATTTAGGTAGTTTTAAAAGTTAAAAAAAAATTAATTTAGAAGGGCTTTTAGGTCTTTTCATCTAAAAATCATACCTCATTTCCATGAAATACCAAACATACTTTTAAACCTCATTTCCATTTCCACATCCATATCCATATCCATCAAAATGAATTCTGCGTACCAAACGAGACATAAAAGTGCTTAATCAGATAGACACAATGGGCTCAACCCCTTTGTTTCAGCTCTAACCAAGAGGAAGTACTCCAATTGGTGAAAGCTCCAACCTCCGAGTAATTACTCATAGATGGAAAGAGTATTTGGATGGGCTCGTCAGACTCAAAAGTTGGCCCATAAGGTCGTAGAAGGGTTTGTATCACAAGTTGTGGGAAACTTGGGATGGGATGGATATAGGGTTCAATGAAATAAAATGCCACAATGTTCCGTTGGTTTTTTAAAGAGATTAAGAAAGTTAAATAATATTTTGTATTGTATATTTTGAAATATATATATACGTGTATCATTAGACTGTATATCAATGTATAAGTGCATACAAACTAATTTAAAAAAAATGATAAATACATCAATTTACTTAACTTCCATAATATATAAAAAAAGTTATATGAGGCTTATATTAAAAATCGGAGGCAGTTCTATAAAGCGTCGTTTGCAATTGTATCATATACGGATTAGTGTAGAAATCTCATTGGATTGTCGGATTGGAACAAGACATTGTAATTAGAGCTAGATTTAGATTATTATATTTGAATGCAATTGTATCATATACGGATTAGTCACAGTAAATACCATCAGGGAACATGAAATTAATAAAATATCAGTTTTTATATAAAGAATGATCTATATAATTCAATTATTTCTATATAAAATGTTAGATTTGAGTTATCTATCATAAATCAAACCAATGTTCTGATATGAAACGCAGGTGGGGTGGAATGGTAGAGGATTCGTTGACTAGTAGGATTTATACATGTCAATAATGTGCTTGTTTGGGAACACCGTTTCCCAAACTGGTACACGCAAGTCAAGATAAAATCATTTTGAAATATATAAAAACCATCTCGAAATCCATAAAAACCATTTAGAAATCCGTAAAATACCTCGGAATCTGTAAATTCATTGCTCCCAACGGAATTCCCAAACACACCCAAGGTTGGTATAAAGTACTAGCATTTGATTTATGAAGAAGGGAGACTTCCATGTCCATAGAAAGAAAAGATGAGAGAAGGAGGTGATAAAAAGGAAGGAGTGGTTCTCTAACAACATCAAACAAATATCATTCAATCATCTGGCCCCGTCCATATTGTCCCACATCATCCCTTTGTACAAAATCGAATCAGGGCAACCAGTTTGACTTAATTTCGGCCCCATCCTATCCAAAGTTAACTTGAATTATCTGGAATTAGATCGAACCACCTCGAGTTGGACAGGTGGTTTCTTCACACACGTGCTTCAACGAAAAGAAGATGAATGGCAAATAATGATATAGTGCGTGTTTGGAATCCATTGTGAGAGTGATTTTATGTAAATCAATGTAAGTACATGGATTTGTATGCAACGTGGTTCCAATGTGCTTCTCAAACAAACACTTGAAAAACATTAAAATCTTTGGTAGTGGCAATGCCATGAACGGAGCCAAAGGGTGCGCACTTTACCATGGTTTGCATGCATTATTTAAAGGAAGACTCCTCACTGATGTTGGGAGAAATCGAAGATATAGAGATCGTATTCTAAGACGTTGTTCCTTCGTGGCGGAGTGCCGTCTATTGGACATGATGAAGAAATGGCAGCTAGTGTTTGTGCCTTTCCCTGCCATTGGTCACTTGGTGCCAACCATCGAGTTCGCCAAGCTTCTTATCAAACACAATGAAGGCCTTTCCATCACCGTCCTCATGATCCCAGCACCGTTTGACCCCGCTGCCGACTCCTACACATATTCCCTCACTTCTTCTCTCTCCGTCCCACGGCGTCTCCGCTTCATCCTCCTCCCTTCACACCACGACCTTGATGCCAACTCTGATCATCAGTCCACTCACCCAGCTTCTTTTATAGAAAGTCTAATCGAATCCTACAAAACCAGAGTCAAAGAAGCTGTGTCGTCCAATCTCAAATATGGCGCCGACGAGAGCCGCCTCGCTGGGTTCGTTGTGGACTTGTTTTGCACCTCCATGATTGACGTGGCCAACGAGTTCGGGGTTCCCACTGCTGTATTCTTCATCACCGGCGCTGCCTTTCTAGGGTTCATGCTCCATGTTCACGCAATTCGGGAGCGAGACAACGTGGACACGATGACGTTGAACTTCAAGGAATTCAGCATTGAGTTTGCCATCCCCAGCTTCGTCAACCCTGTTCCTGCCAGTGTTTTCACGGAAGCTATCCTAGAGAAGGAATGGGACTCATTTTTCTTCAAATGCGCGAATGATCTAAGGAAAGTGAAGTGTATTGCGGTGAACACATTCGAAGAGCTTGAACCCTACGCGGTTTAGTCATTCCGCAACAGCGACTTGAAGTTGTATCCAGTGGGACCCATCTTAAGCGTCGGGGAGGGGAGGGACGACAAAGTGATGGGTGAACAAGGAAGGGACGTTATGAGTTGGCTGGATGAACAACCTCGCTCGTCGGTTCTATTCCTATGTTTCAGAAGCAAGGGCTACTTCGAGGACAGTGATCAAGTGAGGGAGATCGCACGGGCTCTTGAATGGAGTGGGGTCCGCTTCGTGTGGGCCCTCCGGAAGCCCCCATCCAACGACGTGAATGCACCGGGGGATTACCCTGACGTGGAAGAAGTATTGGGGGAGGGGTTCCTGGGGCGGACAGCCAGGACAGGGAGGGTAATAGGATGGGCCCCGCAGGCCCAAATCCTGGCCCACAAAGCGGTGGGAGGGTTTGTATCCCACTGCGGGTGGAACTTATTCCTGGAGAGCGTATATTTCGGGGTGCCCATTGCCACGTGGCCGATGTTTGGGGATCAAGAAACGAATACGTTTGAAGTTGTGCGGGAGCTGGGATTGGGTGTGGAGATATCCTTGGATTATAGGATCGGGTTTGGCAATATGAGCAAGTCGAGGGTGGTAAGTGCAAAGAGGATAGAGAGAGGAATAAAAGAGGTGATGGAGAGACAGAGCGAGGTGAGAAAGAAGGTGAAGCATATGAGTGAGCTGAGTAGAAGGGTGTTAATGGACGGTGGATCTTTGCACACCTCCTTGGGACAATTCATTCATGAGCTTCTTAATGGACAATGAAATGGTGAATTGGTGATTCTCTGGAGATATCAAGTGACAAATCCATCTCTTAATCTGTGTGATGATACAACCATGTCAATAAGTCAATCAGTCAAAGTCAAGTATCTGTGTGATGATACAACCATTATCAATTTGAATCTTTCACATTGTTAGTTTTAGTGTGGTGATTTCTATAAAAAGTTCTTGAAGGTTGTGATTTTGGTGATTTATGGATCTTCAAGAGCCCTTCTTTATTCAGCTGTAAGAACGACGCTGCAACTCCACAGAAAAGAATCCATTAATTCACATAATTTTGGAAGATCTAAGTGCCATTGATGGGAAACTTCTGCGTGCAAATGGTCTGGATGTTACTAGATCATATATGCTTGACACATGTGTTGTTGTACGAAAGAATTCCCTCCACCAACTTGTCTGTTGAAGTTTACTTAGTTGCTCCTGGAGGAAGAAGACTTGGATCTGAAAGAGCATCTTCATCAGTGCCAGTTAAGGAACCTTCAATTAAAGAAGTACTCTGTGAATGCACGTAACTGCCAATATTCACTTAGGATTAGCATGGATGAGAAGAATACGAAGAAATTTTTGTATTGTTTTAATGAACGGTTGAGCTCACTTCACTCCTTTGTAGTTTGTGTTGTCAAATTAAACACCTAGAGTTAAGGGGTGTCAACTAATCAACTTAAACAGGGTGTTAGAAGTATGGATTAGTTAAAGCGACTGGTGTTAATCACTTAGTTAATGACCCAAAAACTATATAAATGGTTATAATGTAATAGTCTGAGTGTGATATTGTGTAATCATTACCAAAGATTAAAAGAATGTGAAGTCCCGACCAATACATGAAAAGGGAGGATAATTTGGATTTCCCACCTCAAGAATCCTCAAAATTGGGTTAGTTCATCGTCCTTAAGTGAGTATAAATTAGTGTTGTACTAAAATGGGTTTATGATAATACATAAAATTCCTTCTTCCATTATTGCTTTTCAGTAGTAATACTTACACACTCTGGCTTCTGGCTTCTCCCGCAACTGGAGATCCCCTTTATATATTTTTTCGGTATGAACCATCCGGTATCCTGGGGTATCCTAGGTTCATTACCCGCCCCAAACTAATCCGGACCCCCGCGAGGAGACCTTACAGTGGTAGCGAGGTACCGATGGGACAACCTCTTTGAGGTTACGATAATTATCGCAGCTATCACTCCCCAGGGTTCGAACCCTCGTCCTGAGAAATGCTGGTAGTAGCCCTTGCCAACTCTACCAAACACCCATTGGTAGATCCCCTTTATATTGATCGAGGAGTATTTTGCTGCTAAAGGCTTGAACATAGTTGGCTACTTTTTCATGCAAACCAGCGGTTTGATGATTTTGCACTTGGGGGTGTGGCAAAGCGTCAGGGATCACTTTTTTTTTATGGTGCTAATTTTTTTTTGACGGTGGGATCACATCTTTAATGGGTTCAAAATATTAGAAAAGTTGGGCCATTTTTTTATGCACGGTACCATTTTCATGGGCTCGGAAAAGTTGGCTTATTTTTTTGTTAAAATTCGGCTATGGATGGGTGATGTGAGTTCTATATATATATACACACATATATAATGACGTGATTGCAGCCCCTAATTCCCTTTTTTTATTTATTTAATACACATATATTTATTTATAAATACGTGAAGAAAGCAAGCACATCGAACTCATTCCTTTTATCTATCTTTTTACAATATGTATACATGTTAGCCCCTTATATGTATATACATATATTATATTTATTATTTTTCTTATTTTCTATATAGAATTATTTTTTTCATTATTTAAAATTTCTTTGATTTATATGTATCATGCTAGATTCTTTTTGACTCAAATAATTACCTAATAAATTATACTTAACAAAAGTATTAATTTTGAATAACAATTAAATTTTCTAAATAAATAATTATTTTTCAATTATAATTTAATCCTCCCCTCGAAATTTAGGATGTTACATTTACACTCTCTGGATCCATAGCGGGGCGAGGGATTTGAGGGCCGAAACCCTAGCATAGATTCATTCCAAGTAAATAGATCAGCGATGGCACCCTTACTTGCGATGCTTGGTGTCACGGGGCCATTACTCTCTCCTCCAAAAGACGTCTCATGAGGGCGTTTAGCGCGCCCGCTTATATAGCCCAGCACCCTCCCAAGCCTCTCTGATGTGGGACTTTGACATTCTCCCCCAGCCAATCCGCGAGCGACCTAGCCGCGGGGCCTACCGGCAACCTCGCCGGCGTCCGAAGGGTCTACCAGAGACCGAAGGCTCAGGGCGGGCACTGATACCACTTGTCACGGGACCATTACTTTCTCCCTCAAAAGACGTCTCATGCACGCCCCCGTTTATATAGCCCAGCACCCTCCCGAGTCTCTCTGATGTGGGACTTTGACATTCTCCCCAAACCAATCCGCGAGCGACCTCGCCGCGGGGCCCACCGGCAACCTCGCCGGCGCCTGAAGGGTCCACCAGAGACTGAAGGCTCAGGGATGGCTCTGATACCACTTGTCACAGGGCCATTACTCTCCCCCCCAAAAGATGTCTCATGGGGGCGTGCAACATGCCTGTTTATATAGCCAATCACCCTCCCGAGCCTCTACGATGTGGGACTTTGACATTCTCCCCCAGCCAATCTGCGAGCGACCTAGCTGCGGGGCCCACCGGCAACCTCGCCGGCGTCCGAAGGGTCCACCAGAGACCGAAGGCTCAAGGCTGGCTCTGATACCACTAAAGAGTAATGGCCCCGTGCCACGGGGTTGAAGAATAAGAAGGTGAATGTGGAAGCCAACGAAATGTATGTGAAAATGCTGCAACTGAGAATAAAGAGGATATGTGTGATTGCTTCGATGGGTTTGCCAGAGATTTTCCATTTCATGTGCCCAATAAGGGTGCGATCAATGATCGACAAAAAGCAAAGCAAATATGGAAAAGGCATGTGTGGGTGGTTCTGACGCTGGATGCATTTGTATGTTCAGTTTTGTTCGTGATATGGCTATGGATTTGCAGATGGTTCAAATGCATGGATAGATGAAATCAAAGATTGGAACAACGCCCGAAACCCTTTGATGCTGATCTACAGAATGATTCGCGGGTTTTCTTTTATTTTAAAATTCAAAATAAAAAAACCTAAAACAAAAACCTTAAAATAAAAATTAGTTTCAGTTTTTTTAAAATTTTAAAACTTAGGGGCTTTAGGTTTTGATTTTTACAGTTTAAAAGTGATAGTTTTAATCCTTTAATTTTACTTAATTTAAAATTAGGCTAAAGTATACTTTTATTCCTTTATGTTTATGTCAGGTTTCACTTTAGTCTTTTAAATTTAAAAAGTGCACTTCTAATCCCTCAAACTTAACTCCGTTAGTCTCTCCTAACGGAAATTGCTGACTCATCAAACTTAACATTGTTATTTTAGATACTTTTTTATTTTACACTATTTAAAATATCAAATTTATTATATTATTAAATTATAATTAAAATGTGAGTATACTTTGTCAACGTTTTATTGCACAGTTATCGATTAAATTTGATGAGTCATCATTTTCCGTTAAGAGAAACTAATGGCGTTAAGTTTGATGGACTGAAAGTGCATTTTTTAAACTTAAAGAACTAAAATGAAACCTGACGCAAACATAAAGGACTAAAAGTATTCTTTAGCCTTAAAACTATTAGTTCCTGCAATTTTAATAGGGTGTAAACCCGTTATTAACATCGTTAATTTTATTTATATGTTACTGACTTCATTAATTATGGTAAAATAACTTAATAACTAGATAAGATGATATTGAAACAATTCTTATACGCCTGTTCTTATAATTTCAACCTTCTTTCCTGTTTTTATTTTTTATTTTGCATTTTTATCTTTCTCAAAGATCTATAAAGTTTTAAGTATATAGTTTTGGTCTATATAATTTTTTAAGGATTTGATTTTTTTTAAAAGTGTTAATTAACACTGTTAAGTTTGGGAATCAAAATAAAAATATGTTTAAAGTATATGAATTAAAATCAAAAGTGTATGGAGTAAAATCAAAATTGATTAAAAACTATAGATAAATTTTAAAAATAAGGATTTTTAACTACATGAAATTAAGAACACCATTTTTAAATTTCATACTTTAAAATAAAGAAAAGGTTTAGGACTTGTTTGCCATCACTTTCTGAAACATAGGTTTGGTTTTAAAAGTTAGGTTTTGACAAAAAACCTAGGTTTTGTCCAAGCATAAAAAATTTTCTGAAAAGTTGTTTTGGTTACAAAACATCGGTTTGAAACATAGGTTTTGAAACCTATGTTTTCTCTTTCCAACTTTTTCATCCTTTTCATCTTTCCTGTTTCCCTTATTTCTCTTTCCTCTTTCATATTTTTCCATTATTTCTCTTTCCTATTTCCTACTTTTTCCCTTCCTTCTCTTTCCTATTTTCTACATGTTCTTTCTTTCTCTTTCCCCTTTCCTACTTTTTCATTCTTTCTCTTTTCTACTTTTCATTATTTCTCTTTCCTCTTTTCTACCAACTTTTTTTTGCCTCGGAATCCGTAAAAGCTAATAACTTCCCAAACATAAATCACATTTCAAAATTTAGGTTTTGTCTCAAAATCTGTAAAAGCTATTTTCCAAATCTATTCTCTCAAATCTAGGTTTTGCCTTAAAATCTGTAAAAACTATTTTCAAAATAGCTTCCAAACAAGCTATTAATCCTACTTTTTTTTTGAGTGAGAGAAAACTCCCCCGATATCCTGGACCCTTTTGGATCTAGACTAATTCGGGATCGTCCCGTGAGGGACTTCTCAGGATTTGAACCCAAAATCAAATGGGTACACGACGTCTTGCTTTCCCGTTGCCCATCAATCGGACCAACCTCCCCAAATTCGGTTTTTGAAATGGGATCGATTGACGCCCTTTGAATCTCCCTTTTCTCTTCATTGGACTTGATTTTCAGTTTCTTTCTCCTTTTTCCTCCAATCCTTGTCACTGAGAAATTGATGTTAGTTCTGGAAGCCTCACTGTTGAAGGCCTTCCCTTTCATTTCTTTTTGAGGTCGAAGGAATTAGGGTTTTCTGCGAAGGACGTTAGCTGGGCAGTGGATGCAGCAGCAGAATCAGCCCTTCGCGAAAAACACACTATATTGGTCAAACTCACGGGAAGTGTGAATTTGGGGTTCAAATTTGAAGTTGGATGTTTTGAAGAGGGCGATATGGATGGCGGAAGAAGGATCACGGTGAGCCCTAGGCCTTGTAATGGTCGCAGAGTAGTAGCAAAGAAGAGACAGCGCCGAGGTGGTGGAGTTGATGGGTTTGTCAACAGCGTCAAGAAGCTTGAGAGGCGTGAAATTAGCTCTAAGCGTGATAGAGCTTTCAGTATGAGCGATGCTCAAGAAAGATTTCGTAACATCCGCTTGCAGGTTAGGTTACTATAGCGTGATATTTCGCTTTCTATTTTCTGTTATATGACTTGAATAGTTTTATCCTACTTCTGTCTGTTGAATTAGTGTGAACTTGTTGAACAATATGCTTGGCGAATATGTCAAGTTAATTGCTCGCAACTGAACAGTTTAACTTCAAGACAATTTCGTGGCAGTTAGCTTGAATTCTAATATTAATGGTTAGTAAGATAGGGATAAGGATGGTGTGAGGGAAACGGTATATGAAATTGGATAACAAGATTGGTGGATCTCCTGATGAAAGTGAATAAAGTGGAGCTTTAAAGCATGCACTTGTTTTCTTCTGCTGATTATGATTGGGAGCCGAGTTATATATGTATGTGCATCTATAAGCAGAGTATATTTTGTGATGTGCTGGTCGAGTTTTTTGTTGGGCCTCAGGAACTTCTTTGCTTATTCATGTGATTTTTACTGATGAAACATCCAGTGGTAGATTATGATGTTTGCTCTATTTTAATTGATGAATCTCCTGTTCTTTATGTAAACTGGGAGATGTGTACTTTGGCATAACTATGCCCATTATCTGCACTCCTTGTTGGGGGTATGTATGATCTTTATGGATCTGTTTGTAGGAAGAATACGATACACATGACGCAAAAGGTCCTTCTTCAGCGGTACTTCCTTTTCTGAGGAAGAGGTCAAAAATTATTGAGATTGTTGCAGCACAGGATATAGTTTTTGCTCTTGCACAGTCTGGTGTTTGTGCAGCATTTAGTCGAGGTATAAATATCATCTGTGTTATGATATCTGATTATGCTGTTCAATTCTATTTGCATCTGAAAGTCAATATATGATACATGCTGCATGTTTTGATCCTTTTCCTTTCCTTTTTGTTGCAGAAACTAATCAAAGAATATGCTTC
>JANTPZ010095461.1:0-16124 GCA_025593235.1 Vachellia pachyceras | reverse complement strand
ACCCAGAGATGGACTTGGATGTAAATGGAATCTAATCTCTCAAGGTTAGTGAATAAATGTTGTTTTCACCGAAATAATCAAAGAGACAGGAATTGTGTTTTTTTTTTTTTTTTAAATTCCCATGGTTTGAAGGGTTTGACCCACAAATCTGTCCTTAATGGAAAATGGTGGGGTTAGCATCATAGACTGTCAGGTACTTCTTTCAATTTTTTTATGCAATCCCCACCCTCGGCGCTTTTCACTTCTCAGGGGGGAAAATTCTCTCTCTGCACCATTCAAGAGAAATGACAACGGTGATTTTGTTGTCTTTTGAATGCACCTCATTGTATTTGGCCCTAAGAATCAACTGTTACCAGTGGCCTCATTGTTACTTCTAACTGTTAGTTTTTCTACCCATGAATGCACCTCAATAGCTTCTTTGAAATTAGAGTTTAATAGAATGTTCTTACCCAGTAAGATTTTAGATATTTTGTGATTAATATCACCAAGTGACTGTTTGAATTAGTGGTGAAAGATATTTCTTAATGTGATTTACGGTATATAAAATAAGTATGTAAAATAAATTTTATCTCGACTTACGTAAATATACTTGATCATAGACGTACCCTTTAAGCCATCAAGAACCAAGGTCTAAAAACTTAAAAACTCAAGAAATAATGGATGGGTGGGAGTCCGTTGAGCCACCTCCATCACTCCCATTCCTTTTAGTAACATAACTATTATTTCTTCTCAAGCACAAGAAAAAAACCTTGGACTTAATAGGAAGTTAAAAAAATAACGTTATCACAAACATTCCTGATACTCTTCTCTCACGTTTTTAAAACCTAAAATTACATACCATGACAAAACTAAATATTTTGAAATCACGTACGAGAGCAATTATATAAAGTGGTTCTAGAAAGAAATAAATTAAACTAAAAGTGAACAAAAATATACTAAATGCGATTTTTTTCCATCATCTGCAGCGTCAAGTTCTCGTGCTCGTTTGGTAACGCGGTTGAGAAGTACTTTTACGTAAGTCAAAGTAAATATGTGAAGGAGATTATCTTGTTTTACAGAAAAACACTGTTGAACGTACTTTTGCGTGAGAGTTAAGTGTTCCAAACAAGCACAGTTTTACTTTGATTACCCGCTGAAGTGGTTAGCTTAATCAGTCAGAGTTCACCAATCATTGACTGTAATTAACTTCAGAGTATGTGTTAAGCTTTCCTACAGACAACAGCTAGTGGCCATCTAAACTATTTTTAATATTATATCGATGCTATATGGTTTTAATTATCAAAAGTTGTACAAATTTTATGCCAATATATATTTTTAATTGAACATTTCATTTCTGAGCAAAATGACTACTGTTTCCAAACGGTGTTAGATCAATTACGTATTAATCAAATATTTGATCGACTGGTACCAAGGTTATCACAAAAAAAAAGTAGAACGTTTTTGGTGAGTTTGGTTTTGAAGAGTGTCCTAATTTAGATACTATAAATTTTCTCTTCTATCAATTTATTGTTAAGGAAGTAAAAAGACTTAGAGAGTAAAAGTTCTACCAATATGATAAAAAAAGTATGGTATTAAAATTCAACTTGGATCGGTCAGTGAGCTCATCATAATAGTAAACCTTGCTCTGTTCGTTCGATCAAGAGTTTTATGCAAGTCAATCGGATCGGATTTTACAATATAGTATACGAAAGATTTCCTGCAACTGTGCAAGTGGGCTATTCGTTTCAATCTATCTCCATTTCAACCTCTTGTGCCCTTTAAATAAATAGATAGATAGATAGAAAGGAAATGAGAGATTACATATGAAGGGAGTCACGAGGGGAGGGGTGAGAAGAAACGAGAGAGAGAGAAGGCGACAATTATAGATACGCATGCATGCACGTCCTTGGACGTTGTGATTTCACATTACCCACTTGTCTGTCACCCCCTTTGTCCTCTTTCACAGCCTCGGGACATCCCAATGTGCATTGCACTTCTCTCTTCTCTTCTTCCCCCAATTTCACTTTCATATATATATATATATATATATATATCCAACAGTGGCAGAACATTGCATGTGATAGAATTGGAGGTCTCTCTCTCTCTCTCTCTCTCTCTCTCTCTCAAGTTTGGATGTGATTTGCTTGCATTGTGCCAAAAGGGCCGAGGAAGAAAATAAAAAACCATCCAAGATGAGATGAGATGATATGATACAAAAAAGGCACTTTGAGCGGCTCCTGGTTTTAGGAAACGATACTATCAGAAAACCGCGTTTTGACAGCATGTATTTATGTCGGAATAAACATTGGATTCAAAGTATATTTATTATGTCAAAAGGTATATTTTTACTCAAAATGTATTTTGAAAAGAGTTAACAAACACTAGAGCCTACAAGCTAACAGACTTTTGGATCCAAAATGCATTTTGGACTCAAAAAAGTTGTTGCTAAACATGCACAATATCATAATTTTGTAGCAGTTTTTAGTCAAAATGCTTTAGGGCATGTTTGAGAAATCCGTTGGGAGAAATGAATTTACAGATTTTGAGGTATTTTACGGATTTCAAGATGATTTTAATGAATTTCGAGATGATTTTTTACAGATTTCAAGATAATTTTATATTAGAATGTGTGCATCGTTTGGTAAACGGTGTTCCCAAACAAGCACTTAGATTTGCAGACATTTTCACTCAGGTGATGTGGGAAGAAACTTAGTAGTGGTTTTATTGTGCACAAACCACTACTGATTAATGTTGATCAACATTGGCAGCTAGCTAGTAGGGGAACAGGGCGCCAAAATAATATCTTTCATTGGCAACGGTTTTGTATAACAAAACCACTGCAAAAGTTGAAGAGTCACAATTTGTCTTTCATGTAGTAGCGATTATCACAACTCTACTAAAGTGTCCATTGACCAAGAAAAACAGAGGTGGTGGGAAGTTGGTGCTAATTTCGCGACTGTTAGTGGTTATGGAATGCCAAATCCTTGCAAAATACGAATTGTCGTTAGTTGTAATGGGTTTGTGTGTGTTTGGGAAGTTCGTTAGAAGAAATGAGTTTACAGATTTTGAGGTATTTTACGGATTTCAAGATGGTTTTATAGATTTCGAGATGATTTTAATGAATTTCGAGATGGTTTTATATTGGAATGTGTGCACCGTTTGAGAAACGGTATTATCAAACAAACACTTTTAGTGGTTATAGCAACTGTTACTAATATTTCACATTATCCGAGGAGACCCTAGAGTGTGGCAGACATTTTCAACGTTTAAGTAGCAGTTTTGGGACAAACGCTACAAACGTTGTCGATCGCTTTATGGTTTGCAACAAAGTTTGTAGCCATCCTGTTCTTTCAAATGTTTCCGTTGCGATATTGTAGAATTTAATATCTAAGTTACTTTTAATTTAAATTGTGTATTGTCATATATATATATATATATATATATTTATTTGTTTTTTGAGTTATTATTTTTTTATTTTTATTACAATATATTTATTTTAATCATTATGATATTTATTTGTTAATACTGTAGTGTATGATTAGTCTTGATCCTCGTCGTATATCTGTTCTTAAAGATGAAGTCCAGGACAGTAGCAATGGTGACAATAACGGTATGCCAAGGCTAATGTAGAGCCTACTGATCTCAACCTTAATGATTTTGAGGTTGATGACATTGACATAAATCTTCATGACGTTGGGCATTTTGAGGATGAGATTGCTAAGGAATAGGAATTCCCATTCCATTCTTCTAGCAAGTCCACTGGTTCTAAAGTGGACGTTCATGGTGAGTACTGACAATTATAATTTTTATTTCAAAACTAATTCAAAAATTCATTTTTAATATTAATTATGGAACCGAAATGTGCAGATTCGTTGGGCAATGTCTCAAAGATGAAGCTCACATTCAAAGATGTTGATAAAAACTATGAGTTGGACACAAAGATGGTCAAGTACGAAGCCAGAAATAAACATCTATTGAGGTTGATAAAAGGTTGCATAGAGAATTCTCAAGTTAGTTTACACATTGAATACGCAATGACAACAACTCTTATCCATTTGATTTGAGAAGTCTTGCACTTTGCCAGCTTCATTTTGCAAAAAGATGTACTGCATACAATGTCAACACGTTTTATGTAATGTTATCGGTTTTATATTTAAAATGCAACGAAGTCGGACACAAAGATGGTCAAGAGAACCGCTATTAATTTTAAATCATATTTTCTAAAATTTGAAATGCAAATTTGTAACGTTTTATGTAATGTTATTTATAGCGGTTTTATATTTGTAGCTGTTTTAGAACCGCTACTAATTTTAAATCAATTTTTTTAAATAATTAATTTTCACATTTTTAATTTGTAGCGGTTTAGTTATATAAAACTACTACAAATTAACGCTACTATTTTAGCTCTCAAATCCCGCCATCTAGCGCCAATGTGTCTCCAAATTAGTAATAAAACCGCTACTAAATTTATTCTAACGTCACTTGGTTGAAAGTGTTAGAAAATTGTAATAGTTTGATTTAAAACCGCCACAAAAATAATATATTGTAACGTTTTTTAAAACCGCTGCAAATTGACTTTTTTTAGTATATAAAATATCTTAATAATAGTCTAGAGCTATAAACCATTCTAATTAATTTTTATCGGTTTAAATTTATTTATATATAAACATAATTTATATAAAATACTAATATTTTTATTAAATATTGAATATGAACCTCTAAAATTAAAAAAAAATAATAGTAAAAGATGGAGAAATGGAAAAAAGGAGTGACCCCACCTCATGCTTAATTTCATGTGATCCTCATCATCTTCAATAATCCTCTCATAATTAATATCCTCTCTAATCAAACTCCCTCCTTATCTCTTAACCATCACTTCTTCCCTTGTTACACACAGGGGAGTGAGGGAGAGTAATCTGAAAGCCTTAAAGCCCATCTCAATTTTAAATCAAATTAGCCTTATAGTTTAACTCTATTATATAAATCAAATATTCATAATTTGTTAGTTTATTGCATTTGGATTGAGCTATTATAGTTTAAATAAAGGTCAATGTGCAAATTTATCCAGAAAGCTTTCATTCAGGTGTAATGTTACGTTGAAAGTTTTGAATTAGAGCAACGTCACCTCTAACCGTTAAAAATGTTAATGGTCAACGTTAATTTTTCTCAACAGCTATCATTACTGCTCTATTTTAAAATTTTATGAATTACATTTTTTTTTCTTCAAAAAAACTGTCTGAACAACCCTATTGCTGAAAGAAAACTTTTAGTTCTGATCGGTTAAAGGAATTATGGGTAATGAATGGGTGGTGTGGTGAGGGTGACAAATGAGAGACGACAGAGATGGGATTTCAAATCAGGAGGCAAAGCGCCCACCATTTTCCCTAAATACCGCTTTTCGCAACTTTAGTTTCACTTTTTGGTCTCTTTCTCTTTCGTCCCTTTCAAACCCCTTCCTCCTTTGCCTTCCCTTTCTCAGATTTCATCATATTTACTTTTTAGTTACTACCCATAAAATTATAATGAGTTCCCACTCAAAACCAGTTCCCATACAATGTTCTAATCTAAGAAAATTAAACACCAATATCTATATATATATTTGGTTAATTACACACCATATTTGATTTTGGTTCCATTAATTAATTCCTAGCTACTCTACTCTCAATTGGAATATTGTTTTCCAATATATATAAGACTTTCTGGCCCTCTGTTTGACCCCTTTTCATATACAGGAATAAAGCTGAAATCTATTTAAACACCAAAGCCGTTAACGGCTCTTTAATTAATATATATACATGCATGCCAAAATACTTTTTAAGTCAACAATGGATCTTCTAGCAGCTAACCCTTTAAAGTGCAAACAAATAGATGGAGACAAGCATGCATTATATATAAATGAGAGAGAGGGAGGGAGGGCTAAACTTGCGGAATGGGTCAAGTTTCAGAGAAGTTTGCTTGGTGTTTGTGCAACCGAAGCACATCAACTTCATTGGCTTACAGTGATCACAAGTGGCCAATATGATGATACGATATGGATATGCTCGCGATTTAATTACTCAAGAGTTCAATAACAATTAAAAGATATATGATAAGCAGTTCAAGTGTAAGAAATAACATGTTTATACTGAATAATCAATTGTCGCTAACATTTTTTTGTAATTAAATCTCTTCCTTAGAACATTATTTTGTATTGTACATGTCAGCTCTCTTAATAGTTATATATATATATATATATCCTTTGCAATTTCCCTTGGTTTCTTCTCGTCAGTCATAAAACAACAAATTCTAGCCATGTTCGCTATTAATATGAAAGAATTGTTATAAGTAAAGGTTCAAAGCATTGCTTTTGTTCATACACGCAAATGATAGTTGACAAAATTCCAAAACAATACGGCGGCCTTCACATGAAAGAATAATAAATTATGGCCGGAAACATGTGATTAAATTGCGGTGCAAGCAAGAACTAGTGCTTGATCGAATTTCACTCTTAATTTCATTTGTTTACCTACCAACAAATAAGTTATTATTAACCATTGACGATAACTAATGAATTCAAGTAGCTTAGTATTAATTCATCATGAATAAGGTCTTGAGTTCAAGTGTTGTAGATTAAAAAATCGTCATAGGAAGACTATATTTTATACCCTTATTCAAGTTGGATATATATTACTCTGTTCATCTTAAATATATAAGCTAAATAAAGGATTTACTCAATTTGAGATCCCAATCCACTTTATCTCATAAATTCTTATTTTTCCCTGAAAATATCTCATATTTTTCATATTAATAGGGTAATATTAATTAATATATCAAATCTTGAGAGTAACATACAAATGAAAAAACAAGACAAAAATATCTATAGCATTCATATCTTCCGGTGGACTCTGAGGAGCCTCCTTTGCAAGAAGATTTGTACATTCAGTGCATGGTGCATATCTCAGTATCATGGATTCATGTCTCATTTAGAGCAGAGTAGATTTTGTATCTCAACAATTCTTGATGCAATCCACCTTACCGTCAGAATCAATTCTTCCAATGACGCTATCAGTCTTGACTACCGGGGAACTTTAATCCAAGAACTCATAGCACCAATTGGAGGGTGCTCTTCGAGATTCTTCTGTGGAACCTTTGGAACTCATAGCACTTTTAAACTCATAGCACCAAAGGGAACGCAGGGGTGGATGGCCGTCAAGGTGGACTTGGAAAAGGCTTACAACCGCCTAAAGTGGAACTTCATTGAGGATACACTTAGAGCTGTAAGCATTGAGGAGGGGCTTTGTAGGGCTATAATGACTTGCATAACGAAGTCATCCTTCCAAGTTCTCTGGAATGGTGAGGCCACTGACACCTTTATTCCTTCAAGAGGTATCCGCTAGGGAGACCCAATATCTCCCTACATTTTTACCTTATGCATGGAGCATTTAAACCATCTAATTAAAGATGATGTGCTAGAGGGAAATTGAAAACCGATCAAACTTAATGCGGGGGGACCGCCGCTATCGCATCTCTTTTTCACGGATGATCTTATCCTTTTTGGTGAAGCATCAGAAGCTCAAGCGGATGAGATGATGAGATGTATTTCCAGATTTTGTGAGGCTTCAGGTCAAAGAGTTAATATGATGAAGACTAAGCTCTGTGTCTCCAGCAACGTCCACTTCTCTAAGGCTTATGCCCTAAGTCAGAAAATGGGTGTCGGGTTGACAGGGGACTTGGGAAAATATCTTGGCATACCCTTACTTCATAAGAGAGCCTCATTAGTCACCTTTGCTCCAATTTTAGAAAGGGTTCAGAAAAAACTAGCAGGTTGGAAAAGAAGTTATTTGAACATTGCAGGCCAGGCCATCCTCATCAAAGCAGTTTTATCTGCTCTCTCTTCCTACTACATGTAAACGATGCTCCTTAAAGGACCTTATTCGAGCCCTTGAAAAACAACATAGATGGTTTCTGTGGGGTGATGGCACGGAAGATAGGAAAATTCATTTATTACCCTGGGAGCTCATCAAAGCAGTTTTATCTGCTCTCCCTTCCTACTACATGCAAACGATGCTCCTTCCAAAGGACCTTATTCGAGCCCTTGAAAAACAACATAGATGGTTTCTGTGGGGTGATGGCACGGAAGATAGGAAAATTCATTTATTACCCTGGGAGCTCATCAAAGCAGTTTTATCTGCTCTCCCTTCCTACTACATGCAAACGATGCTCCTTCCAAAGGACCTTATTCGAGCCCTTGAAAAACAACATAGATGGTTTCTGTGGGGTGATGGCACGGAAGATAGGAAAATTCATTTATTACCCTGGGAGCTCATCAAAGCAGTTTTATCTGCTCTCCCTTCCTACTACATGCAAACGATGCTCCTTCCAAAGGACCTTATTCGAGCCCTTGAAAAACAACATAGATGGTTTCTGTGGGGTGATGGCACGGAAGATAGGAAAATTCATTTATTACCCTGGGAGCTCATCAAAGCAGTTTTATCTGCTCTCCCTTCCTACTACATGCAAACGATGCTCCTTCCAAAGGACCTTATTCGAGCCCTTGAAAAACAACATAGATGGTTTCTGTGGGGTGATGGCACGGAAGATAGGAAAATTCATTTATTACCCTGGGAGCTCATCAACCAAAAGAAGGAGAATGGTGGCTTGGGAATCAGAGACTTGAGAAGACAACATGAAGATTTTATTATGAAGCTGTACTGGAATCTATTGACTAACAAGGATGCCCTGTGGGTCCAAGTCCTCAGAGCTAAATACAAATGTGAGCATGGAACCATGGCGAAAGTAAAATTGAAGAAGAACTCTTCTCACACCTGGAGGGGCATATGTTCAATGTGGAAGAAGTTCCGAAGGGGTGTAGGAGTTAACTTGGGTAATGGAGAAAATACCTCTTTATGGTTCGAGAACTGGGCGGGTCTAAACACACCGCTTATCGAATTCGTTCTAGAAATGGAAGCCCTAGTTGACAGTGAGACCTGGGTGTTGGAATATGTTGCTCCTTGGGAAGATTGGGACAGAGACAAATTGGCCAGATGGCTTCACCCTTACTTTGTTGATCAGATTATGAGTGTGCACCCATCTCGTGAGGAGAGAGGGAAGGATAAATACTTTTGGAAACCTTCTTCTGATGGTTGTTTCTCTGTTAGCTCTGCCTATCATTTTCTTTTTGCAAGTACTCAACAACCGGGTGATGCAATTTGGAAGGAATTATGGAAATGGAAAATTCCAGAGAAAATCAAAGCTTTCATGTGGATTGTTGCGCATGGGAGGACACATACTGCACAACTACGATGGCAAAGAGGGATTGACGACTCAGCACGATGCCCATTCGGGTGCAGGGAAGAGGAAGATACCATGCATTTGCTACGTGACTGCATTAATGCTTGGGGGAGATGGCAATCTTTGATCAAGGCCCCTTTATGGGAAGAATCTGCATCTCTTCAGGGCATTGATTGGGTCCGGTGGAATCTCAAGAAGGAAGCAGGCAGGGAGTTCACACAAAAGCTGCAATGGAACGTGCTATTTGGATATGTTTGCTGGGATATATGGAGAGACAAATGCAAGAGAATATTTGGAGAAGATAGCAACGCGGATCATGACAACGCCCTTCCAACCTTCTTTCGAGCTTGTGAAGATGAATCCCTTCTGTCACGTTGTAAATTTTATGTAGTGCAACGTGTGAGCTTTCAGGAGACCGTCAATGGAAATAGAGATGTGGTCAAGCTAGAAGTGGATGGATATGTCCTGAACACAGGGAGAAGTGGCTGCGGTGGGATCATTAGAGAAAGGAATGGTCGGTGGATATGTGGTTTTAGCTGCAAGCTCACTGCCGTTCCTCCTGCTATTGCGGAAGTTATCGCAATTATTCATGGTTTACAGGTATGTTGGAATCGTGGTTATAACCAAGTCAGAGTCCATACAGATTGTATCGAGGCGATGAACTTAGTATCTTGATGTTGTAACAGCGATAATCCATTTAAGGATATTATTGATGAGGCCCGCATGCTAATCTCTCGAAAATGGAATATTGTAATTTATCATGTATCAAGGGAAGATAACAATTTGGCGGATAGATTAGCCAAAATGGCGCATAGCTTAGGGAATTATTGTTACTATGAACACCCCCCTTTTGATCCCCTGGATAGGGTAGGGGAAGGAGGGGGTGTGCCCCTTTGATGTGCTTCCTTGCTTTGTATGAAGTTTTTCTCATGAATGAAATCCAGTTTATATTAAAAAAAAAAAAGAAGTGTAGAAATAGACGTACATTTCAGAATATCTCTTGTCAGCCTCACAGTGTAATTAATTCATCACTTTCTCTTACTACTCACACCTTAAAATCAAGTGCCTAACTAATGTTGTGAGCTCCGATTTTATGGTCGTGTTCTTTCTGATTTTCTTTAGTTAATATATTCCTTTCTTCCAAAAAAAAAACAATTTCTGATGCAAGAAAGTATTGTTCGCGATATCAATATTGTTTCTATGAAGGAGTTTTAATGCAATAGTTAAACAGAAAATTTTAGAAAAATCATCTAACACATGTATTACAAATAAACAGTTTACTTAATTATCTCAATATGCATAAATGAGTTATCTAACTCTAAAGTAGCATTGACAAATTAAATGGCGGGCAAAATTTGAGACCCACACACAATGAATTATGAAAAGGCGTGGTGTGGGTAATGATGAGAATTATATATATATATATATATATGATATAATTTCTAAACGACAGCATCATTTGATCAGGTGAAAGCTGAACCAAAAAGGGAAAAATGAAGTCAAAGACATGCCTACATATTTACGGGACTAAAACCTTTTGCATAATTCAATGTTGAAGTTGATGAAGATAAACAACACTACTGTTGTTTTTCACCTACGATCAATCGAGAGATGGTTCCTTTTTTGTGGGAAATGAATAAACAAACAAACAAACTGAGAAGAGAGAGAGAGAGAGAGAGAGAGTTGAATTTGATTGAAACAAGTGGCCACTGTATACCAGGTGAGTCCCTTGAAGATGCTTCTAAAAACTGAGTAATGATAATGTCTTGCTTATGATTACAACATCCAGCTCCGCCATGATTGATTAGTTAGGACTTTAATGCAAATCCACCCAAAAGGGTTCTTAATTAAATGATCACGACACTTGACTTTGTTTGATTTATTATAACCCAATTCACTTGGGTTTTGTATTTTGGTATCATTCTCATTTGTTTCTTCTGCTAAACGTGGTAATGGCACTACCAAAAAGAAAAAAAAACTTCATTATCCATATTGGCTATATGCATTCATATCTCTATATCTTCATCATCATATGATTACAAACTTTATAGGCTTTTATAATTTGTTTTGATCTTGATAAAAAAAATTTGTTTTGTAGATTTACAAAACCTAGCTTGATGTGAAGCCTCTCTAGCTTATCACTTTTATGAAGTTTTGATTGAAAATTCCCATGTCTTTTTATGTTCACCTTCACATATTACTCTACCGACTTGTTTAACATTAATCATAATTACTAGGACCTTTCTGTCAAAGTCGTCACATGTCTTCCTTAAGAGTATGATTAAGGAAATAATGGGTTTAAAATTTTCTTTTATTTCCAGTAATTTCCATCAGCCATCCATCATAATTACATTCCCCTGACTTAATTACTCTTGCGTTGCATCCAATTAATAATATCGTACGAATCATCAAATCAAATTAAAGTACATTTGATTCTTGTTATGACCTTGTAGCTTAACTAACACCGAACATCTTCCTTACAGATTTCTTAAGTCTGGAGTTGCAAGTTTAAATGTATGAGTAATGACAAAAAATAAATTACATTTTATCCCTCCCAACACGCAGTGAATACCATGAAATATTGGTATTTCTTTTAAGATTATTACTTCATCAATTTTTTTTACAAAATTCTTCATGCATAAGTGACAAATATATCAAATAAATAAGAAAAGTTGAGATTATATATGAATAAGCACCGAATTAATCAGTACCTACTTTTAACAAATCATTTCAGGAACCACGGGACATGGTTCAATGATTTACTTTGATGTTTGAGAACTAGCCCATGAGGCCTTTACTTTACATGCAATTTAAGATAAGTCATATTCACATTTTTTTTAAAAAAATTGGGGGAATGAAAAAAGGAACCAAAAAGTTTGATTCAAATTAAGATTTCACAATATACACTGAATGAATCTTGTTATCACTATTGCGGGCCTAAGCCTTTGCCACATGGGATGATTTTTTGAGCAAAGGTAATATCTTATGGGTCAAGATCAACAAGTTAAATAGGCCTCATATAGGGTATATTATGTTTGATTTTTGAAGCCTGAAGCCCATATTATTTCTAAGAACACTTGCCTTCACTAACATTTTTGTCATTAGAAATCACTCAGATCTAGTGAAAGGGATTAATTCATCATGATATAGTAAATTTAAATTCAAATTTTCGTTAAAAAATATGTCAACATTTACTACTTTAGAGTTTTGTGAACAAAATCACCTTCACAAAAGGAAAAAAATACACAAATTTAACAAGAAAGATACAAGAAAATAGATTGTAAAACACTTGATTCAACTGGTGGAAGATTATAGTATAATAACTCAGCCAAAGGTCTTAGAAAAACTTTTTCCATCTTTTATGGCTATGTCTGGCTTCATCCGATTAATTTGGATCCCTCATACATCTTTTGGTTGAAGTGAGATACGTAAAAAAAACAGAAAAATAAAAAAGAATCATAACAATCAACTTATCTTGCTGACATCGTTAATTGAATTATGTGGTACATAGTTTAACATGTTGAAGAGGCTACTAAGGGCAATGACTTTTTTGATTAAAAAAAGGAAATTGTAATGGAGTGGTTGGACTTTTAGTGAGATTATTAGTTTAAGTATTTTTTTTTTGTCTCACACACACAGAAACATACATAAAAGGAGTTTTAAATTGGAGAAATTTATTACAAAAGGTACTTTTTATACCCTATTTTTAACCCAATTGGCGCCCTTTCTAAGGGGGCGTGTATGTGAGGAAAGTAGAAAGTTAGGGCCTACGGCGCCCTATATAGCAATATAGGGCGTCGTAAGTATTTTTTTTAAAAGAAAATTTCTGTTCAATTTTATTTAACTACTGCATCTGATTCAGTTTGTCGGGCGCCCTATGTTCCATTGAGTACGGCGCCCTATATTGCAATATAGGGCGCCGTATGTTATATAGGGCGTCGTAGGTATTTTTTTTTAAAAATTTATGTTCAATTTTATTTAACTACTACATCTGATTTAGTTTGTAGGGCACCCTATGTTCCATTTAGTGAAGAAATTGCCCCAAAAGTTGCCTCTTGTGAGTTGATGAAAGAGTTATTCAGGTTACCCTGATGTTGAGTAATGCCACTTAGCCTTCGGAGATATAAGCGATATTTCTGTATCCAAAACCAGACAGGCAAACAGTTGGCTCTTAGAAATAGCAGAGTGTTCAGAACTTAAATCCTCAATTTCTCTATATGCAATATAAGACTACCATACCTGAAGGTGGCTAGCAACATTTTCCCTAGTGAGCCCAGGGTACACTCATCAATTCCAGAATTTTTTTAGGAACTGCCTCTGCATATTTAAGCAAATTTGAAAATGTAAGAGCATGTGAGTGTGTGTTCAATAAATCTCTAATGCTACACATATTGGATATTAGTTATGTAGAAATATTGACTTAGAGAATTGAAAGACTGATCTAACTAGTAGTAGGGGATCTAAAAGGCATAGTTGGGACGATGCTACATATTGATATAGAATACCCACAACTCAAGTTGTAAAAATATTGGCGACAAGACTTTCACAGTTTCTCAAGTCATAATTCATGTCTAACAATTCGGTTATAGACATGTAAAGCCCAAGGATTATGCACCAGAAATAGAGGCATTACCTGATCTCCTTCTTTTGCATTACCTGACTGCTCCAAATCCTTCCATTCATTCTTTCTCTTACGAATCACATGCTGCCATATATTCTTTAGAGCCTTGATTCGCACAGGTTTTATAAGGTAATCACAGGCACCATGAGTCACACCTTTCATAACAACACTCTTTCCATCATCTGCAGACATCATTGCAAATATCATAAACGACAAGTTAACGTGAGTGGCTGAGTCAAATATCAATATATTCAGTTCTTGGATCTAATCTGATCCAATCAGATGCTTACTAATAACGGGAAGGTTCATCTCTAACCCAATGTGCTCCAAGAGTTTGAAGCCATCCATGTCTGGCATATGTACATCGCTTATAACAATGTCGAACCCATTTTTGTTCTCTCTCAGAAGTGACAGCGCAATCTCTGCTCGATTGCATTTCGTAACTGAAATGGGATGAAAAAGCAAACAAAATCTTACTCCTCAGAACACAAACATTTCAAAAATAATAACAATAATAGCGAAGAAAAAAATACACAAATTTGGTATATTTTTGTCATCCAAAATTCAGAAAGCCCGCCAGAAATACACAAATCCGGCTTCTCAAGATGCAGAGGAATAGCACAAGAAACACAAGAAAACGAAATCAAAAGCTTCAAAAAAGCAAACTTGAAAGGAAATATGGCTCCCAGAATATGAAATTAAAGAATAAGGGTGGTGTCACTCTCTTCCAAGAAACAGAGTTGAAGCTAAAAATCAGAAACAACGCGCAACGAAAGATCACCAACAAGCATCTTTTGGCGTAAGAACGTTGAGCATAACTTAAATTAGTCGTTGTTCTTCTTTTTCTAATAAATTCAGCAATGAAATCGGCAAAACAAAATCAAAGAGCTAAAAGAGAAAACAAAAAAGTAAATCTCAACCGAAGAAACCTATCGAAGCACCTTCGTAATGCGAGATCTGAGTGAAGTAGCGAACCCCAGATGCGGCCCTGCAGTTCGAGGAGATTGGAGGACGATTGGAGAGGGCTATGACGAAGGAGCCCTATCTCCAAATCCGAAGACGACGAGGACGGGAAGAAGAATACATCGATGATCAAAGGCTTAGGGATAAGGAAGAGTCGACTCGGAAGGGGATTTCTTGTCCAAGCCACAATCCCAAATCCTTCTTTCAATCTTCTGTTCCTTTTGCTCTCTCTGTCTCTGCGTCCTCTCGCTCGCTCTGGCTTGCCTGCGAGGAAGGTTCTTTAACCCAAGGGCGCCCTTTTGGAGGCGGGTGAATTTGAAATTTCCAAGGGCACCCTATCTCATGAAAGGACGCCATAAGTCCCACTTTTGGCACCCTACCTTTAATATAGGGCGCCAAAGGGTGCATTTAGGCGCCCTATTATCAGATAGGGCGTCATAAGTCCCACTTTTAGTGCCCTATCTTTAATATAGGGCGTTATAAGCCAATTTTTGACGCCCTATATTGAAAGTAGGGCGCGTAAACTCGAATCTCCGTTCTTATAATTTCAAAAATTCCACCGCCTTCATTTTTTACTCCATTTTTTAAAAAAAGGACGCGAATTTCAGTAGTAAAAACTATACTCTGTAGTAGTGAAAGAGAGATGTGAGGTGGGTAATGACTTGAGATTACAAAAACAAATCCAAAATTGATAATTGCTAGACTTCTACCACATTTTATGCTGACAGTTTCCTTGAATAATTGTAGCTATTCTTCGTTATTTCGCTCATATCATGCAACACTGTCTCATTGTGATGTTCCTAATTATATGAGCAAAATTCATCATGAGGACATTATTTTATACATGCGATAACAAATTTTTGAAATATGTTTTGGGTAGAAAAAAGTTTAGATGTGTCTATTCTCATGTACTCATCAGAGTTAGGGTATGTCTTCAGACTCAGAAAGTGCTTACAGATGTATTTACAGGTTATCCACCAACAAGGTTCTCAAATCGGCAACGAAATTTGAACTCAACCTCATGAGTTGTGAATCAATTTTTTTAAGTAATTGGATCAACTTTTGTTGATAATTTATGAAATATGCAGATGGCGTTGAATTTGAGCTAAAACAAAGAGCCCAACTTGAAGGGTTGGCTATTAAAATATTCGGTGGGAGAGTTTTGCCTTCCGTAAGGAATCCATCCAACTCGAATCTGGATTAGTCTAAAGCTTCAGCCTAGGATACCGGATGGTTTAACAAAAAACTTGAAGGGTTGGCTATTAGTTTTTTGGTTGCCATCCCTTTCCAC
>JANTPZ010095459.1:0-11847 GCA_025593235.1 Vachellia pachyceras | reverse complement strand
GGGGCGTGTTGGAAATGGCGGGCGGCCTGAAAAGTTCATGGGGTGGTGGAGTGATGAAAGAAGTGTTCAGAACGATGGACATGCACGACGGCGACGGGAAGCTTAGCCATGAAGATCTGAAAAGCTTCATGGTGCGGGCTGGCATCCCCGTCACCGACCAAGATATCGACGATATGATGGAGCTCGGCGGTGGCGGAGACCGAAACGACGGCGTAAGCTTCGATGGTTTCATGGGGATACTATGCCCTGGATTAATTGTCTAATTGATTTCGCCGACGACTGTATTTTGTCTTATACTCTTATATGAACTGGTGCGTTAAGTTGTTCACCGTAATAATAATAATGACGTGTTTGAAAGTAATGGAGATTGTAATTTGAAAGTTAAGTGAATGGACAAGACACCATTTGTGGTAAGTGCTATAGCTACTACCTTCAACAAGTATATTGCACCGCCTACAATCATTGAGTCCGTTTGAGAACGCGGCAGAGAAATACCTTTACGCAAGTCGAAATAAATATGTGGAGGAGATTATTTCGTTTTGCGAAAAACACTATTGAACGTGCTTATTGGCAGTAAATAAACTTTTCCAAACAAACACATTAATATGAGAGTCACTTAACAATTTTTAGGAAATTAATACAAATATGCATCAATATAATGAAACATGTAAATGATACTTTTAAATAATGTATTTGATTTTCTTAATTAATTTCTTCCAAATCGATTAAGCAGTGGAGGTAGTGTGTTTGATTTTTTACATGTTAGGCACATTAATCCATCCACTAAGAATTGTTTGTTAATAGGTTTTGCCTATTATGCATACTTCATCGCTCCTGATTATAGGAGCCAGTTAGAAGGTCGATCTTAGTTATACAGGAACATTCTATGTTTGTTTGTGAACTTCTTTCCCCAAACGGTGCATCCAAATCGAGATAAAATTATCTTAAAATCCATTAAAAATCATCTCAAAATCTACAAAAAGCATCTTGAAATCCGTAAAATCATTTAAAAATTTATAAATTCCTTTCTCCTAATGGAATTCCTAAACACACATATAATAAGTAGATTCTACATTAAAAAAACTGGGGAGTATTTATACCCTTGTTTTAAATATAATAACCCTTATGTAGCGCAATACGTTATTACAAAAAAAATAAAGTGTGTTGAGTTTGCAAGGAGGAACACTGTATATATATATTGAAGTAGAAATTTATTGCGTGCCTATTTAGTAACTTGATAGAGAAGTACTTTTACGCAAATCAAGATAAATATATGAAGGGGATTATCTCATTTTACGGGATAACATTGTTGAATGTGCGTTTGGTTTCTTCAAACGCTCCGCCAAACAAATCGGTGTATTGTTGTTGTGAGGCTGTGAAGTGACAGGACAATGAATCTATGAGGATATTCCAAGTGAGACAGTGGACTCTTTGTATTTGGCACAAAGTGGTCTCAGGGAATCAACTTCCTTAGTTCACTCGTCACCATACAATACATACATATATATATTTAAATGCCCATACACACAGTGAAAAGAAAGAGAATCAAATTCAAAACTAAATTCTCATTTCCTTCGAGTCCACATTTCCTGCTGATTGAATCTCTATGGGAATAATCCTCTGTTTTGGGCTCAAGTGTGAAGAGGAATAACTTTTTTTGAAGGGAGATTTAGTCTCAGATCTCAAATAAGTAAAATATTTAAGGAATGGTCTCATATAAAAAATATTTAATGAGAGATCTCATTGACAACATAAGGTATTGTCAACACAGCACATGTGTTGTCAATGTGACCTCTCATTAAATACTTTTTTTACATGGGATCATTCTTTAAATATTTTACTTATTTGGGACCTGAAACTAAATCTCTCGTTTTCTATTTGGTCTTAATAAAAAATCCTTCATAATTATTTGCCTTGAAGAAAAAATAAATAAACCCAAAACTAGAACAAAAGATTGATAAACAGAGTTTTTTTTTTAATACAAAGAGAGATCAAAGGCTCAAACTAAAGGAAAACACTAAGAAGGAGTATGAATCCAGAAGATCATTTGAGCACAACTCTTGCAGATGGTGCGGGCAAAAGTAGTAAACAATGGAGGTAGAAATAGCCTCCTTTGCAAGAGCATCCGCCACAAAATTTTACTCCCTTGACACATATTGAATAACAACAGTCCACTCATTTTCCCACTCATTTTCGATGAGTTTCTTAATTTCAGTAACCAACAATCCCTCATTTGTAGCATTACATTATGTATTGAGCATGTCAACCAATAATCCTGTATCCGATTCAATGATGACCCTTCTGAAACCAAGATCAAAAGCTATGTGAAGGCCTTCGTGAATTGCTCATTCCTCAGTGACATGGGAATCACAACGACCCAAGGATTTAACAAATCCTATAATCCATGAGCCCGAGTGATCCCTAATAACGCCTTCACACCCTGCCTTAAGGGTAACTTGAAACATAGCTCCATCAACATTGACCTTAACCCATCCGGTCTCAGGTGACAACCACCTTTGCGCCTGAATTGCCTGTGTGTCGAAATGCACCTGCATAACAGAGTTACTCATAAAAGCAACTCAAATTTAACTATTGACCCCAAAGTCCAAACTCAAACCTAATTAGGACCATCGCCTCACACACCAGTCATGATTAGTTAAAATTTTAAATATTATAATTATTTTGGTTTTTATTCTTTTGGTTTGGACTATAATTCTAAATGATTTATAATATATTACTGCCTCTTGTTTTTAATAGTTGATTTTTTTTGTATAGGTTAAGGAAACTAATTAATAAAACTATTATGAACACAAAACCTTGTTTAACACCTAGGTTTAAAAAAAATTATTTTCTTATCAAATCATACCATCTTTCCTAATAAATTTTCTCTTTCTTACTTTTTCTTTCCTCTTTTCTACTTACTTTTTGCCACGGAAAACGTAAAAGCCAATAAATTTCTAAACACAATCATTTTTTAAAACCTAAATTTCACTTTATAATCCGTAAAAACAAATCCAAACACATGTAAATGTGCACATATAATGTAGAATATTGACAGGCTCAAACCTTTGTGCAGCTCCTCAACTATTATTTGATTCTGCCTGCTTCAGCTCATCATCAGGAGCTACTAATCCTATGCTCTCAGCTACTTCTTTGATTGTCGTTTAGCCATCTTACATGTGTACATTATACTAAATGTGACACTCTGTGATTCATCTCCCATGGAGACAAGAAGCAAGAGGACGAGTCCAATGGCACTTCTTGAATCCAACAGAGCTAAAAGATGGAACAAGTCACTGCAAACTTGAGCAACAGATCTTTTACGTACAGACATGTCTAATTTTTTACTGCATTCTAAAAACTGCAATTTAAAAAAAATCATTTTGAAAAAAAAAAAGAGTTACAAGCAAGCACTATGTCTGCCTGTCTGCGTTAAACGTAATTTTCGGTGAGAAGTAAGTGTTTCAAACAACCGCCTCATCTCAAATCAGAACCAAAGAGTAAAACCTTAAAGCTCAACACAAATCCTCTGCGCCTTATTCTTCAATGTCCTCTCAAAGAAATTGATATTAATATAAGATCAATATAGGCAACATAACCAGTAAAACAGGCATGGAAACGCAACACCAACTTTCTCCTTCAATCCAGTCTTCCAGGAAATCAGATAAACGAACAGAATGTGAGAGAGAGAGAGAGAGCCGATTAATCTCTTCAAAATTAGTATCAAACCAAAAGGGGAAAAAACGCGAATCCTACAGAAACACTCACCGTCGGTAACTAGCTTACGCTGTCACACATCAACATCTTCTAAGCCGCTTCCTTTTTTTCAAATCTCCACCGGAAATTGATTCTGGGGTTTTCCGTACTTGAGATTTTGGCGGGAAAACAGGAAGCGGAGGGAGACGCATCGCGAGTTTGTACGTGAATCTAAAATAACTGTTCGATTGCAATACGAAGGGTCGAGATGGGGCTTAGATTCACGCATAAACTCCAGATACGGCTCATCTCTGTCGGATCCGACGGTGGTTGTTGGGAACTCACGGAACGGGAACGAAGAATCTGCAGCTGGATGGGTTGCTCCTTTTATATATATATATATATATATCCGGGATCCAGGATTAGGGCTTTTTCTTTATTTTTTCGGTTGTAGCGTCACACGTTACTTTTATAATTAATTAATTATTTATCAAATCAGGTAAAGGTAACGTAAAGCTTTTTCAGGTAAAAATCATTTTCAATCATTTAAGGTTTAAAAAAAATGTGATAAACGCATGCTCGGTGCAGATTTTAAATTAAAAATATATTCATCGCATATATAATATAAGTCACATTTGGAAAATCACCCGAAGAGTAATAAATAATTTATTTATGGGAAGATGACGCATAAAGTACATTGAAAGTAGTGAACCCCAAAAAGGTGATTCGAAATTTAAAATCCCAGAGTAATGATAGTTCCTGATTAGTCTTCAGCAAAGTTTAAAGGAAATTATCTGAATGCCCCTGTAATCATAATGAGACGTGTTTAGTTTTGTAAGGAAAATCCAGGAGTTGAAAGATAAAAATTGTATTAAATAAGGTCTTTTCGAACCGAACAAAATTAAGTAGGTGTAGAAAGCATACTTTCTAAATCGAATATGGGTCTTATTCTGAATCGATTATGCCTCATTATTTGAATCGAATAAGCTTCATTGTAACTTTCTCATTTCAAAATGATATAAAACAGACTCGAATTAATATAAAACACATTCGAATAATAATAATAATCTTTATACACGATTTAGAAAGTTCAAACTTCAAAATGATGTAGTTTCCTCATTTCAGCTCCAAATTGACAAATGACCTATCATTGAAAAGCCCTTTGAATCTAGTTTTAAATGCCATATGTTTCACAGCCATTGAAGTAGTATTTTTAAAGATATGATAAAAAACCAAACATGTGTCAGGAATACGTTTATTCCAGATATATCTTCAGTTTTTTTATCATATCTCTCGACCTAGATGTCCAATTGACTTAAAATTTATCTCATTTGAAACTAGACTCAAAGAGCTTTCCATTGATAGGTCATTTGTCAAATTTGGAGCTGAAATGAGAAAGTTACAGTATTTTCAATTTTGATCTTTCTAAACCGTTTATAAAGAGTAGACTCATTCAAATGTGTCTTATATTCAATCGAATAAGACTTTTCAAACCATTTTTTCCCCAACAATGTGGAAAGTTGACTTTCTACACCTTTGGAGGTGACTTTCTAAACCGTTGGTGGAAAAACGGTTTTGAAAGTCTCATTCGAATGAGTCTACTCTTTATAAATGGTTTAGAAAACTCAAACTTCAAAATAATGTAACTTCCTCATTTCAACTCGAAATTTGATAAATGACCTATCATTGGGAAGCCCTTTGAGTCTAGTTTCAAATCGCACAATTTTAACAGCCATTGGATTAGTATTTTGAGAGATATGACAAAAAAATCAAACATGTGTCAGGAATACGTTTATTCCAGATATATCTTCAGTTTTTTGATCATATCTCTCGACTTAGATGTCCAATTGACTTGAAACTTGTCCCATTTAAAACTATACTCAAAGGGCTTTACATTTATAGGTTATTTGTCAAATTTGAAGTTGAAATGAGGAAGTTACAGTATTTTCAAGTTTGAACTTTCTAAGCCGTTTATAAAGAGTAGACTCATTCGAATGTTTCTTATATTCATTCGAATGAGACTTTCTAAATCGTTTTTTTCTCCAACTATATGGAAAGTGAATTTTCTACACCTTTAGATGTGACTTTCTAAACCGTTGGTGGAAAAAACGGTTTATAAAATCTCATTCGAATAAGTCTACTCTTTATAAACGGTTTAGAAAGATCAAACTTCAAAATGATGTAACTTCCTCATTTCAGCTCCAAATATGACAAATGACCTATCATTGGGAATTTCTTTGAGTCTAGTTTCAAATCGCACAAGTTTAACGGCCATTAGATTAGTATTTTGAGAGATATGATAAAAAACCAAACATGTGTTAGGAATACATTTATTCCAGATATATCTTCAATTTTTTGATCATATCTCTCGACCCAGATGTCCAATTGACTTGAAACTTGTTCCATTTAAAACTAGACTCAAAAGGATTTTCATTGATAGGTCATTTGTCAAATTTGGAGCTGAAATGAGGAAGTTACAATATTTTCAAGTTTGAGCTTTCTAAAACGTTTATAAAGAGTAGACTCATTCGAATGTGTCTTATATTCATTCAAATAAGACTTTCCAAACCTTTTTTTTCTCCAACGATGTGGAAAGTGGACTTTCTACACCTTTAGATGTGACTTTCTAAACCGTTGGTGGAAAAAACGGTTTATAAAGTCTCATTCGAATGAAATTAAAGCTCATTCGAATGAGTCTACTCTTTATAAACGGTTTAGAAAGCTCAAACTTCAAAATGATGTAACTTCCTCAATTCAGCTTCAAATTTGACAAATAACCTATCATTGGAAAGACCTTTGAGTCTAGTTTCAAATCGCACAAGTTTCACAACCATTGGATTAGTATTTTGAGAGATATGATAAAAAAATAAAACATGTGTCAGGAATATGTTTATTTCATATATATTTTCAGTTTTTTGATCATATCTCTCGACCCAGATGTCCAGTTTAGAAAGTCACCTCCAAAGGTTTAGAAAGTCCACTTTCCACACCGTTGGGGGAAAAACTGAAGATATATCTAGAATAAACGTATTCCTGACATATGTTTGGTTTTTTTACTTACCTCTCAAAATACTAATCCAATGGCTGTGAAACTTGTGCGATTTGAAACTAGACTCAAAAGGCTTTCCAATGATAGGTCATTTGTCAATTTTGGAGCTGAAATGAGGAAGTTACATCATTTTAAATTTTAAGTTTTCTAAACCGTTTATAAAGAGTAGACTCATTTGAATGTGTTTTATATTAATTCTATTATGTTTTATATCATTTTGAAATGAAGAAGTTACAATGAGGCTTATTCGATTCAAATAATGAGGTATAATCGATTCAGAATAAGACCCATATTCGATTTAGAAAGTATGTTTTCTACACCTTACTTAATTTTGTTCGGTTCGAAAAGACTTTATTAAATACAATTTTTATCTTTAAACTCCTGGACTCTCCTTTCAAAACTGAACATGTCTCATCATGATTACAGGGGCATTTAGGTAATTTCCTTTAAACTTTGCTAAAGACGCGTCAGGAACTATCATTACTCTGGGATTTTAAATTTCGAATCACCTTTCTGGGGTTCACTACTTTCGAAGTACTTTATACGTGATTTTCCCTTTATTTATCTATTTTGCCTATGGAATCAACGCTTAAATGTGATTTATTGTCTTTTTTCTCCTGTTCAAACCCTCATTTAATAAGAGTACAATTGGAAAGATAGATTCATGTTTAATCAGTTAACTATTATTTCTTATTTACGATGAATTATTTAAAATGACATAGATTGATTTCTTGAAATGGGGTAATTTTTATTAAATATTTTTGAACTAATATAAGTTATATCAATGAATAGAAGGCAAGACTAAGAAATAGAATAATTATTTTGTTTACTTGAAACAATTTTATTTAGGTCTTATCGAAAGTTATATGCGAGTACATTTTTCTAATGTAGACTCAAATCTTGATTTACAATGTTGCGGAAGACTTGCACTTTTCATTAGATCCAACCGATTAATTAATTAATTTCTTTATGGTGTAGCGTCACATCGAGACATGACTTTGATAATTAATTAATTACCTAATCAGGCAGTGTAAAGCTTTTTCGCGTAAAAATCACTTTCAATCATTTGATTGATTACAAAAAAAAAAATGTGATAAACTCTATGCAGATTTTAATTTAAAAATTAAAAATATACTCTTCGAATCTATGACATAAGTCACTTTTAAAAAACCATTTGAAGAGTGATAAATGATTTATTTGCCAATTTTGCATATGCAATCAATGCTTAAATGTCTTTTTTACTCCCTTGTTATCTCATTTAATAAGAGTCCAATTGAAAAGATAAATTCAGTTTAAGACATATTTAATCAATTAACTACCATTTCTATGATGGATTAGTTAAAATGATATAGACCCAAAAAAAGTATAAGAATTATCCCTTAAAATGATTTCTTGAAATGGGATAATTTTTATTAAATCTTTTTTGACTAATTTAAGTTATATCAAGGAATAGAAGGTAAGACTCGTAGAAATAGAATCATCCTGGGTTTCTTTTTTCCCTCAAAGTATAATATTCTTTTACTTGAAATAATTTTATTTAAATATTATCAAATATGACATGTGAATACATTTTCCTAACGAAAATTCAAATCTTGTTTGTACTGTTACGTTTTGCCATTCGGGTGGGTGAGATGTAGTGGACCTTCATTAAATTTTGGACCTCCATGTCATATGGACCATTTTGTGGGCTCCTACATGTTATTGGCAAAACAATAAAAAAACCATAGGTAAAAAAACCATAGGCCCACCGTTTGGATGACATTCACTCTGGGTTTTCTGGAATATTGGACAAATTAATTTGGGCCAACATTACTAAGATTATTATTATGAAGCTCAAAGTACCAATATGATTTGGATACAACGAGACTAATCCCTTTCTTTTTTTTTTGTTTCCCCATAGTATCCACCACCGGTAACAGTGACTAATCTCTATCGGAGTTACTGAGCGCACACAAGATAGGTAGACTCCTCTCAACATAGTCAACTCCATACCCAAGACTAGGAATCGAACTCCTGACAACTTGATTAAGGGACACAAACCGCTACTACTTATACCAACCAATGTTGGTAGACTAATCCCTTCCTAATAACATGTACTAACGGTTGGATCATTAGAAAGAAGTAAGCCTTTTACAACGTGATGTACCAGAGTTTGAATTTTCGCTGGAAAGCATGCTCACATTCCATGTTTGATTGTGGCTCAAATAGGAATATGTAAAAGGAGTGTGTATTTACGAGTAAATATATATATATATATATATTGAATTTTTATTTCTTTATTAAGTTTCAGCAGCACCTGAATTGCTTGAAATGATATCACTGCCTTAGGTAGGACTGTATCTGTGCTTAACAGAGAGATCTCCATCATATGTAAATGATCCCATGCCAATTTAATTATCCATAATTACACTTAAATTAGCAAATTAGCAAACAATGTAAGGTCATTTAGTTCTAAAACTAAAGATTAGCCTCCTTCGTTGGTGATCAATTCAATAAATTTTTTTTTTAAAAAAAAGGTATGATGATAATGGCCTTGCCTGTTCATATACTTTTAATTTTAATGCGTAGCTTTAGCGTGATTATTATATATAAAGTTTAGATTCAAATTTACAAAAATCCCCATAAACTTTGACTCACTTGCATATAAATCCTTGACGTTTCAAATGGTTGATTTAACCTTTTTTACATTAAACCCCCTATTATTAGTTTTACTGTTAAGTCACTGAAGGAAGACTAACAGGAAGATGACATGGATTAAAAAAATTAGATCTTCAAATGCACATTCTTTTTAATTGTATGATAACACATCATCCGCATTAATTTGACTAGGTAATTTTCTTCAGTAACTTAACCGCAAAATTAACGAATGTCAACAATTAAAATGTCAATGGATTGTAAATAAACTAAAGATCATGGGTTATTTGATACAACAAAAATTAATCTTTTGGTCCCTCAAGTTCTAATCCGGTTGTAACTCTGTCTTTGAATTTTGACTCACCGCAACTCAGTCCCTCTAGTTTTGACATATTTATAACCCAGTCCTTGAATTTCAACTCACTGCAACTCAGTCCTTATAGTTCTAATCATTTTATAATTTAATTCATAATCTTTTATCATATATGATTTATTTTCTAAAATACATGTAATAAATTATAAAATGTCAAAAATTATAATGAGTGGGTTGCAGTGAATTAAAGTTCAATGACTAAGTTACAACTGAGTTAAAATTATAGGGTATGAGTTGCAGTTAAAATTTATGTATCGAGTCACAATTAAATCAAGTTATATATATGCGTGGCTAAAATTCATAATATTATGTATAAATGAGTAGATTAGTTTGGTAGGTTTTAGCTTTTGGAAAGGCGTACGTGTCCAAAACTGATTGATGATAGTTTGAGCCTCATCCATTGAACCTCCACTTTATGTAAATCACCATTGACTTCCCATTGATATAATAAACCCCACAATCATCCACTTCTTATCTTCAATCACCACTAGCCATAAAAAATATTTACCCTCTTGTAAATCCACTATTAATTTCAATCTATATCAAATATCTTATAAGGTAGGAGATAAAAGACAAAAAAATAAATAATAATAAATTAATAATGGGTAGGATTTTTTGTATACACATGCAGATGAGGCAATTATACTTAAGACAATTTAATACATTGTACCCGTTTGGGAACGCGGTAGAGAATTACTTTTATGTAAGTCGAGGTAAATATGTGGGGGAGGTTATCTCGTTTTGCGGAAAAACATTGTTGAACGTATGTTTGACTTTTACAACCACTCAACTAAACAAACCCATTAAAAATGAGCGCATCTCTTAATAAAAATTTAAACATTGATTTACTCCATCAAACAAAACTAACTCCCTTTTTTGGGTGTCAGACTTGCCCTTTTTTATTAAAACAACTCTGTTGGTACAGTGGATTCACTTTTATGTAGAAACTTTATAGATAAAAATAGTATAGCTAAACCACCAAACCAGTGACGGATTCAGATCCTGATTTAAGGGGTATAAACTATTTTTTAAGAAGATAAGTAAGACTTATTTTTAATATATTTTGAAAAGAATTTAAGTAAAATTCAGTGGGTTCAAAATTAGCAAATGAGTGGCTGCAAAATAAATCACATAGTACTAATATATATCTAATTTTCTGAAAGTCAGAGGGTGCGACTGCATCCGGTGGGGACCAAGTAGGTCCACCTATGCACCAAACGCTTAGATTAATTGGTAATGTGTGTGTTTAGGAAGTCCGTTGGGAGAAATGAGATTACAGATTTTGAGGTATTTTGCGGATTTCAAGATGGTTTTATGGATTTCGAGATGGTTTTAATGAATTTCGAGATGATTTGTACAAATTTTGAGATGATTTTATCTCGACTTACGTGCACCGTTTAGAAAACGGTGTTCCCAAACAAGCACATTGAGTTTTTCCAGCTTAACTAATGATTTCTTGTTTGAGCCTTAGGTATGCAGCCATGATAATTATTGGGGGTAGTGAGGTGCCCTCCATGGTGAGCCAACACTCCTGCAAATACGAATAGTCCGTTGCTCAAGTTCATGATAATATAATTGATAGCTGATTAATTAAAAATAATAGAGTTAAAGTATAACTTTGATTTAAAAATAGGTAAAAAATTTCTATTAAGTCTCAAATAGAGGAATTAATGAATAAAATGTCTTAATGATTGAAAAAATTACTATAAGGTTCCAATGGTAGCCGGTCCGATTGTCATTAGCAACCTCACCAGCCGTCAATAACAACTAGACCAGCTACTATTAGGATCTGACAGTAATTATATCAATTTTTAAGATATTTTGTTCATTAATTTTTTTTTTGTTGGGACCTTTTCCTAAATTTTGCTTAAAAATATTTTTCATCAAGGGCTCGTTTGATTTCAATTTTTTGAAACCTAGGTTTTCTCTTTCATACTCTCTTTTTACTACTTTTTTCTCTTTTCTCTTTCTTACTTTTTCTCTCTTTCTCTTTCTTACTTTCCTCTTTCCTACCCACTCTTTCTTACTTTTTTACCTCGGAATCCGTAAAAGCTATAACTTCCCAAATATAAATCACTTTTCAAAACCTAGATTT
>JANTPZ010095454.1:0-10291 GCA_025593235.1 Vachellia pachyceras | reverse complement strand
TGGCTGCTGCCGGTGTCGTCCTGGCTCAAGTCTGCTCCCTTTCCTCTCTCATATGAGACTATCTAAGAGCTTGTTCTTTCCACTTCTTGACTATAAGTCATATCCTGCATGTTTCATATCTAACATACATGATGGATAATTAAAATTCAAAGTGTTACACATTTTCGTGCGTTGTGCCCTGTAAATGAGTCAATGTCAGAGCTTCATCACAGCTAGTTGAATGCTTTTTAAGTTTCATGAACTGTATAAATCAAGAGAGGAAGACAAAAACAGAGTAATGCACAACAGCAAAATTTTGGTACTTGGGTTTATCAAAGATGCAGAGATTTAAAAAAGAACTAAGAAGCATGGGGTTATCTTTATTCCTTCCTTCCCTTTACCTCTTTTCAAGCTGCACTGGTCATTTTTAGTGTGCCCGTTTAGGAACGTGGTAGAGAAATACTTTTACGCAAGTTGGGGTAAACATGTGAAGGAAATTATTTCATTTTACAGAAAAATACTGTTGAACGTGTGTTTGGCTTTTGGAAACGGGAAACCAAACAAGCCCAGTATCTTGCTAATTTAGATTGGAATGGGAGATATATTAGTATTCAGAATTCCTTGCTGATACTAGTTCCTAATAATGTTCCTACAAATTATAATGATCATTACTTGTAAAATTATAGTTAGTCCCTTATACAAGAAAGGGCTTCCTTATTCCAGAGTTAACAGCAATCAGCAATTTGCCCCCATTTGAAAACTAAATTTTCAATGATACTCAAAGTTCAACTGGAATGATTTTTTTTGTTTTCTAGATGAAGTTATTCTGTAACAGTACCACATTCTAAGCAACCTCATGTCTGCTATAATGTGCCCATGCTAGAAGGAGGTCTTCCATCTCTTGTTTACCCTTTTAGCCTCTTTTGAAGAACATTTGAATATTGATATTGCAGATACATTATAAGATATCACAAATGGACAATTCATGCACAGTGCTTCTGGAAATAGACCATAAATGCTACCATTAGCAAATGCATCAAGAAAAAAAAAGGAAATTCCCAGTCAGTTCGCTCTTACCTGAGGGGCCTTTGAACTATCGAAAAATTATGGGCATTGCAAGGCGACCACTCATCTTTTTGCAAGATTCCATGCCCACAACAGGGGAATCCAGCATTTGATGCCCAATGAGTGAACGACGAGTGGCGAGTGAAGACCCCAGAAGAAATCAGAATATATCAAAGTGATGCTTTTCGTCCAACAGAAGAATGCTTTCTTCATGATTGCCCTCTTAAAGGAACACTCGTCACTTGCCTCTGACTAACTTTGGAATAGTGTGAAATGAATTCAGAATATTATTGGGGACCCTCCTCCACGAGAGAATCACAATTTCCCACTAGCCCCCACCGCCTATATATACAGTTGCAACAACCAAGCAAGTATTGGTTACAGAATTGAGGAAAACAGCTAATTAATTAATTTGAGGGTTATGTAAGGTCAGAGAGTTTTTCATGAAGAGGTAGAGAGTGGAATGCAGCCAAGGATGACTTGCCGGCGAAGCTAGCTCTCATGAATAGAGAAGCTTGCGGCGTTGGTGTGGCGGGTTTTTATTTTCCCGGCAAGTCATTCCTCTGGCTACATTTGACTTTCTTCTCTCATGTGAGACTCTAATGACCACTCCTTGTTAGTGGTGATTGCCCATATCTTTTGCTTGCTCCGATCAATCAGCAGCACTTACAAAGTCTAATGGTGATGGGAAGATTGAAAGGTCATAATCTGGTTTTAAAAGTGCGATTTTCTAACTTCAATCATTCAAAAGGTGACTTTTTTTTAAGCGGTGTTACAGAATAATCTATTATTATAATATTTGGGGAATTTGTAACAGCATCATAACAGTAATATGCACTTTTTCTAATCATATCCCCACCCGTCCAATGAGATATATTCAAAGATTTTGGTTTCAAACTATTTTTTTTTCAAATTTTTAACTTGTTGCAGGTATATATTATTAATCTTTTAATTTTGTTTTTCTAGCATCACCGTCAATCCTTATAACTTTGCACGGTTAATACTTTTTTTTTTTTACAAAGAGAGCTCAAAGACTCAAACTTAAGAGAATACACTAAGATGGGGTATAAACCCAGGAGATTATTCAAACATAACTCCTGAAGGTGGTGCGGGCATGAGTAGTAAACTATGAGGAAGAAATAGTCTCATTTGCAAGAGTACCATCAAACGGTCTTACTCTCTTGGCACATACTGAATAATTACAGTCCACTCCCCTTCGATAAGATTCCTGATTTCAGAAAACAACAAACCTTTGTTTGTAGCATTACAACCTGTATTAAGAATATCAACCAGTAACCTTGTTCAATGATGACTTTTCTAAAACCGTAATCAAAAGACATCAGGAGGCCTCTATGAATTGTCCATTCCTCAGCAACATGAGAGTCACATCATCCCAAGGATTTAGTAAACCCCATAATCCAGGAATCCAAGTGGTCCCTAATGATACCTTCAAATCCTGCCTTTAGGGATACTTGAGCCACAGCTCCATTAACGTTGACTTTAATCCATCCACCCTCATGTGGTAACCACTGTTGTACAAAAGTAGATAGGCCAGGCCCAATTAAATATTATTTGGGCTCATAGTGAGCTAACTAACCCACATATATCCGGCCCATTCCAATGATAGTTGTCCTAACTATACGAGGAGGCATCAAAGCATTGAAGAAATTCAATCTACAAATCACATCAATAGCATAGTTAAGCTTTGGCTGTTACTTCATTTTCCATTTTAGATATAGGACGCTTTTGTATTATTGCCTTGAATTTAATTCAAGACCTTTTACATTATATGAGACAACATTTATTATCCTACCTTAGTACCTTACATTATATTGATATAATCTTTAACATCTATTTAAATTAGTGCTAAAAAGAGTCATCCGCCTCATCACAGAATATTTGTATTAACTGTACGGGGCAGTTTCACTTTAATCAGTAATCTTGTGTTTGAACCTTGGATATACAGCTGCGACAATTACTTGAAGATAATAAGGTGTAACTATTATGAGTCAACACTGCCGTGAATTGAATTAATCGGTTGTTTGAATATTTAGTAATGGAAAACAGAAAAGGGACTTAATACTAATTTATTCTTAAGAGAGAGGGGGGCCAGTGGGCCACCCCAGCTCCTCCCCATAAAAAATTCAATTTTTTTTGAATTGTATGGATTTTTCTTCCAACAGAATTGTATTAATGTTACATGTTCACCTTCAAGATTTATGAAAACTCTGCATCGTATTACATAATTTTTTTTAGAAACAACACCTAAACTACATTCATGTATAGGATTTAATTTAATCCTTGGTGTAAATATGCTCATGTCCCCACCGCAGGATCAACCCTCGTTTATTAATTTGTTAAAACACGAGTCACAAGTTACATTAAATCAAATAATGGGATAAGAGACATATATATGTCAAGAGTAGAAAATGTGGGATTCCTATAAATAGTGAAGGGCGAAAGAATTAATTCTGGAGGCAATCACGTTTTCAGATGTGGGATTCCTGCTCCCATTGACTTAAATATGCTCTGCCTATAAAATAGCATGGTAAAGTTATAAGTAATGCTCAAAATGCAAGCATGCAGAAAAATGAAATGTGAGAGGTTAACGATCATGCATGAAGAAGCAGAAGAAAGCTAGTTTGTAAGTGTGTTGGTGGCTACAGTGCCTCGCATAAGGAGGTGGAGAGTATATTTGAGCCAAGAATGACTTGCCAGCGTCTGCTAATTTGTTAGTTTAATGCCAAAGTTTCCTAACTTTGGCTGTTGCCGGGGGGGTCTTCTTGGTTCATATTTGCTCCCTTTCCTCTCTCATACGAGACTATTAAAGAGCTTTGTTTAGATATAGCAGCTGATCTGTGAAATACTCGTACTTCCAAAACTCAGATGCTTAGAAATAAATTTTATTTTGATCAATCTCTTCAAGCCTAGGATCCATTCTTACCTATGTAGTTCATGATCTATGCTATTATCTCTCTTTGAGTTTACAATGTAGAACTAACTGTTTGACTTATTGTTTGGAAGGTTCATAGCCTTTTCTAGCTTATCTATGTTTGTAAGGTTCATATTTCTAAATATTTTTAATGTAAAATATCACTTTTCTAGCTTTATTTAGTATATATTTTATATTTTCCTAAATTAGCCAATTGCAGATATTAGTATCTAGGAAAACTTTTCTAGGTTCTCGATTGCTATATGTATGAACATGTGAGAGGATTGGACAATGAGACTGGGCGTCATTCTGAGTCTGGAGGCGGGAGACAGTGCGGGAGGCTTGAGATTTGATTATATAAAGCTTTATAGTTCACACTGAGTTTTCTTCATTATATTCTTTCTAATTCATATCTTCCTTGTATTTATATGACTTTGTGCTATAAAAGTTATATCTTTGTATTGATGACCCTAAACATGTGTGGTCAGATTGATCTTTACTTCCAGGATTTGTGATACCTTCTCTTTGTTTGCCACACAAATGAAGCATACATGTTGTTTAGAGTTAGTGACATACCTCTCCAATGGTTAACTGATGGTAAAGCTCATAATCAGGTTGTCCCATTGCAGACTGCAGACCCAAGTGGGGTTCATCATTGGCACACGGACAGGGATAGTACATGAAAGCATTTCATTTGCTATTTCGATGAAAGTTTTGTTTTTCCATGGTGTATCTTAATTTTGAACATAATTCTTCTTCTGATGATCGATTCAACATCTGATAAAAAAATATACATTGGTTATATTTTATTTCTTAATCGTAACAAAAACAAAAAGAATTATTGATGATGAGAGAATTGAGAAGCAATAAAATGAAAACATCGACACGTTTATATGAAACACTCAAAGGCAATAAACGTTTGCAGGATAGAATATCATGATATATGTCACATTATGAAATATCCATGCTATGTTTTTGGTTATAGTTATTGGTTATCGAGGAATAGACCAGAGCAGGGAAATAATATTGGGGGTTCAAAACATATTTGTTAGGGTGATCAATCACATTCTAGTTAAAATGGAATTAATTAAACCCACAAATTTTGACATGGAGACTTTTTATCCTCGCCATTTGATGGAAACCAAAATCATTCTTGGAAATAAGATGGTCATCAGATGATACCTTGAGGAGATACAGGCAACCAGCATCATGTTTTAATTAAAAGCGAAGATTTATTTTTTTGTACTATCGTTTTTTTATGATATCGAAGACTATTTCTTACAAATCAGAAAAACAAAAAGAAGATTTTTAGTAGTTAAAAATTATTTTTAGAAATTTAAAAATGATTTAAAAATAGAAGTATTATAAAAAATTATAATCATTATTCTATACATAAAAAATAAAATTATATTTTATATAGAAAATAATTTTTTTATGTTATACCCAGCATAACATACGGATAACAAAATTTTAAAGTGTAATTTATGAAATATAAGACTGATGAAAAAGACTTATCTACCTCTAAAATTTTTGTTTCAAAGAAATAATAAATAGGATCCAAATTGAAAAGCCGAATGTATATAAAGTTTGCAATAATTTTAGAGTGCTGAAAATATGTAATGCCTATATAATACTAAGAAAAAATTAAAAAATTGGAGCCATAGCCCTGCCAATTCCCCCTCCCTTCATCACTGAGAAAGTAGTAAACAATATTGCACTATAAATTATTTTTGACAGCATGTTATGAAGTGTAACGAGAAATTCTGCTCATGAGTTGTATGGGGGAGAGGAAATGAAAACAATTTATTTTACCGAATAATATTAGTAGCATAATATAAATAATTCAAAATGAAAATATTAAATCACCCTATACATTGATGGTTCAAAAAAAAAAACACCCTATACATTAAACTACATGAGTGATTTAGAACAAAAATAGTATTTCCATTCATCATTTCATGATGCATATATAATATCCCTCCAATTCTAAATGTGAGACCTACTTTGCAGTGAAAATTATATTACAAACCATATCATATGCCTTCAGGACCGGTAAGCAGTTCTTTCCATCAATGTTTAGATTGAAAAGTATGTGGCCTGTGTCTCCAAAATGAATAGTGTAAGGGAATCCATTGATTGGAGGTTGATACTGGTTATCATATAATTTCTTCAATTTTTAATAATAAATTAAAATATAAAGTGGATTTTATGTTAAGGATTAAAGGCTACAACTTCAGTTCCATATTTTCTTCTTCTTACCGTTTTCTCCTATCAAACAGCCTAAGAGAAAAGAATTAAGAAGATCAAATTAATAAACAGGTTTGTTATAGAAGAGAAATGGACAAGAGAAGAATACCAGACGAAGAAAAGGAACCGGATTTGTGAATGCTCAATGGGATGATAATAGTATCCCATTGCCTAGCCTTTTATTAACAGTGACACAATGTACTAGTACAATCAGGTCATGACACCTGTATAACCGAATGTGCTCTGGGCAAATATTCACTACAACAATAGTGACCACCACTAATGCCGAAATCATAACAGAAACAGATATGGACAAAACACTAGTGCTAGGACAAAGCAAGCTCAAAACGTAAATAATGCTTTAACTCCCTCCTTTTGCTTTGACCCCTTCTTCTGCATCAGGAGTCCAATGTGTGACACCAAGCTGATCCCTCAATTGACATAATCTGGATCCTGATAATGGCTTCGTGAGACAATCTACTAGCTGCAAATGTGTTGGAACATATTGAACTAACAACTTGTTCTGTAATACTTGATCCCTTACATAATATGCATCAATTTCTAGGTGTTTTGTTCTGGCATGACATACTGGGTTGGATGCAATAGCAACTGCACTGGTATTATCACACCAAATAACAGGAACTTTCTTTAATCTAAAATGAAGTTCAGACAGTAAGGAAGTAATCCAGGATACCTCAGCAGCTGTGTTTGATAATGAACAGTACTCTGACTCTGTACTTGACCTAGAGACGACTCTCTGCTTCTTGGAGGACCAAGCAATGAGTGATTCACCCAGAAAGATGCAAAAACCTCCTATTGACTGACGATCATCAGGGCATGCAGCCCAATCAGCATCCGAGTAAGCTACTAAGTTAAGATACTTTGAAGGCTTAATTTGAATTCCCAGATTTATTATGCCCTTAAGATACCTTAGAACTCTCTTGACTGTTGTCCAGTGCTCAGTGGTAGGATGAGACATATATTGACTCAGCTTTCCAACAGAAAAACTAATATCAGGCTGTGTGTTGCAAAGGTATTGTAATGCACCAATTACACTCTTGTAGCTTGAGGGATCTTCTAAAGAAATGCCATGATGTGCTGACAAGAATTTCCCTTTTATGTGCTATAATTTATAATTGAGTGTTGGATAATTGCTCACCCCCTCCCCAGGATCAACATCCTCATTTTCTTCTTCCCACCTGAACTATTGACTGCTCGCTTCCCCACTCCCCCCAAATATTCATCCTGCAAGGAATGTTAAGACATTAATTATAATATAGTAGATGCTATAATATATTAATAGTTGTAAAAATAGTTGTAAAATTATAGATAACTTAGAATTATTGTTCTCACTAACCGAATGGGCTTCATCTCCTTCAGGTTGGGATTGATCTCGTGTGGGTTGGGCGCCATGGGCGTTTTGACTGGAGCAGCCTTACTCATTTGAAATCTGTCCAAAATATCCATAACATACTTCTTCTGGCTCAAGAACAAACCAGTGCTATTGCTTTGTATCTCAATACCAAGAAAGTAGTGTGATGTACCCATATCTTTAAGTGCAAACACAGTATGGAGCTTGTGAATAAATAAATTCAAACTCTTGAGATTACTCCCAGTTACAAGAATATCATCAACATAAACTAAAATAATCATGATTTGCACTGTGTCGCTGTAAATAAAAAGAGAGGAATCACTCTTGGAATTAAAAACCCTAAGTGACCAAAGTATCTCTCAATCTATCATACCAAGCTCTAGGTGCTTGTTTTAGTCCATAGATAGCTTTTGACAACTTACACACATGATTATGATGCAGCTTATCCATAAAACCTTTTGGTTGTTCCATGAAAACTGTTTCAGCCAGAAAACCATTTAGAAATGCATTATTGATATCAAGCTGTCTTATATTCCAGCAAAAAAATACAGCAAGAGACAACACAACCTTAATAGTAGTTGATCTCACAACTGGACTGAAAGTTTCGTTGAAATTAACTCCAGCAGTTTATTGAAATCCTTTTGCTACTAACATTGCCTTAGGTTTGTCCAAGGAGCCATCCGCCTTGTATTTAGTTTTGAACACCCACTTGCATTCCACAACATTCTTCTGTCTAGAGTATGGAACAAGCTGCCATGTATTATTTTTGATGAGTGCCTCATATTCCTCTTGCATTGCTTTCTTCCACAAAGGATGTGCAAGAGCTTCAGTTACAGAAGTAGGATCCATAAGACGAAGGGTTGTAGTTCCAACAAAGGGTGTTTTCTTCTTAAAAATACCCTTCTTGCTCCTGGTCTGCATAGGATGCACATTTTGTGCTCCTGGATAAACACCAACTGCTGCTGCATCCTCAGTAAATTTTTGTACAGAGGCAGTGCCATGAAAAACATCTGAGCTATTGATGTTACTTCTAGTCGTGAGAGGAGACTGATCTGTCTCAGACATTCTTGGATTAGTAGAAACACCAGCTGAGCTGCAATCATGAGACACATAAGTACTAGCAGAATCATGGGTACTTCCAGATTTGGGAAAACTTCTAGAAGAGCTACTGGTATCGGATTCATGCAACCCAAAGACATTTTCTGGTAATGTATTATAAGAGCTTGCATCAGAATCAAAGTGTGAGGCAGGGAAAGGAGTCAGCACCGTTAGAGAAGGTTTTGCTGCATTAATGTCCTCAGATTGAGGAAACTGTTCAGAATCAGCAAACCCATTAGCAAATGGAAAATTGGTTTCATTAAACACTACATGCCTTGAAATGTACATTTTTCCATTTGAATCAAGACATTTGTACCCTTTATGAGCACCACTATAGCCCATGAATACACATTTGACACTGTGAAACTAAAATTTATGCTTGTGGAAAGGTCTCAAGCATGGATAGCAAGCACATCCAAACACCTTGAGGTAAGAGTAATCAGGTTTCTTATGATATCGGAGCTGAAAAGGAGAAGCACCCTTTAAAACTGGAGTGGGCAACCTATTTATTAAAAATAGAGCAGTAGAGAAGGCTTCCCACCAATAGGTCAATGGCATTTTAGCTTGAGCAAGCAATGTAAGACCAGTCTCCACTATGTGTCTATGTTTTTGCTCCACTCTACCATTCTGTGCTGAGGTATATGGACAGGAGTGGCGAAAAAAAATGCCACTATCATCCAGAATGGGTTGAAGTTTCCTAAATTCACCTCCCCAATCGCTTTGTAGTACCTTGATACGTTTATCAAATTGGTTTTCAACCATAGTCTTAAAAAGCTTGAAGACAGTGAGAACCTCATCTTTAGTTTTTAAAGGATAAATCCAAGTATATCTACTATAATCATCCAGAAAGCTTATGTAGTACTTGTGTGCACCAGAGGAAAGTAGGGGTGCTGGACCCCATAGGTCAGTATGGATCAAAGCTAAAGGTGCCTTAGCTCTAGAAGTTGATGAATTGAATGATAGCCGATGAGCTTTGCCCAGTTGACATGACTCACAGAAATCAAAACCACTTTTATTAATATCATGTGAGATTTTACAAAAAATTGAACACTGACTTGTAGACATTTCTTGACTCTTAACAGAATAAAAAATAGACGGGCAGGGCTGAGCAGATTCCAGCTTGTATATTCCATCACTTGAAATTCCTTTTGCCAACACTTGATCAGTGTGAAGGTTCTTCACAAAACATCCATATGAGTAAAAGGAGACATATACAGAGTTGTCATCAGTCAATTTCTTTACACTTAGCAAGTTTTTAGTCATTTTGGGAACAACTAGAACATTCCTCATTTCAAGCACCTTTGAATCAGCACATGGTAACATAGAGTTTCCAGTTTTCACAATGTTTAATGGATGACCATCCCCAACTAAGATACGATGGTTACCTGGATCACTGTTGTTGGAATCAACATAGGTGGAGGATGAGGCCACATGGTGAGTAGCTCCACTATCCAGATACCAGGCTGGGTCATTTACTGTTTCACTCGTAGCAACAAGCGTAGAGGCAGAGGAGAATCCATGGGAGCCACTGACCTTTTTAGAGGAAGGTCCGTCATAGTCTTTATCATACCTCTTATAACAAGTGCGCACTTCATGTC